>CAUYUJ010021293.1:250506-535506 GCA_963575745.1 Prorocentrum cordatum
TGAACTGGCTGAAGCGCGGTCCGATCACCTCCGCGACAGCAGCTTCCCAGTCCGAGAGGTCGAACTGCAGCGCTGGGTTCACCATCATCGCGCTCTTGAGCACCCGCCACCAGCCGCTGGTCAGCGCGTACTCGGGCAGGCCTCGGCACTTCTTGCTGCCGCCCGTGTTCCAGCTCATGAGCTCGCCGCTGACCTTCACGTCCTGCGGGAGGAGCTCCAGCGCGCATCGCAGGCCAGTCCGCACGATCGTGCTCATGCTTGGCGCGAGTGCGCTTGGCTCTGGGACAGAGCCAGAAACTGCACATGGCACCTTCCTTGTCCTCCTCCCCCTCCTATTGTACCTCCTTCCTCCTCCACATCCTCGTTCACCGTGTTCTTCCTCTGTCATCTCATACTTTTGTCTTTCATCGTCGGCGTTCGTCGTTATCCTCCTCAGCATCCTTAGCGTTGTCATCTGCATCCTGATGACCCCCGCGCCATCATGGTCCTGACCATCATCACCATCATCATCATCATCATCAGCATCAACATCATCAGCATCATCAGCATCACTCACTATCCTACTCCTTGTTTTTATCCACCTCACCGTCCTCATCATCATCATCATCATCACCATCATCATCATCATAAGCATCAGCACCATAGAAAATAATCATCACCATCGTCATCATCATCCAATGAAGCATCTCCACCATCACCACCACTATCAGCATCATCATCACCATCGTCATCATCATCGTCATCATCATCTTTATGATCACCATCAGCATCACCATGACGAAGGCAAACAAGACAAAATAAGACAACTAAGACAAAACAAGACAAAGAAGACAAATTCATACACGAAAAAAACATCAAAACCTTCCACGCGGAAGGTATGGAAGGTGGAGAGTCAGGGAAGGGGGGGTGCGCAAGGAGGGGGGGGGGGAGAGGGAAAGAAGGGAGCCAGTGACTTACAAGGACAAGGGCCGGAGGAGGACGGGGGAAGGGGGCGGGCGGGCGCGGGGGCGAAGCCGCCAGGGGCACGGGGAAGGTGGGGGGGGGTGCACGGCGGCAAGGGGAGGGGTCGCAGGGAGGGAGCGGGATGGGGGGGGGGCCACGGGCGCGCGATCGGAAAAATGAGATGGCTCGGGGAGGGGAGGGCGGGGGCACGGCGCGGGAAGCGCGGGGGCCCGGAGAAGGCTGGAGGGAGCGCGGCGGCAAGGGGGGAGGGGCGCCAGGGGGGGGGGCGGGGGAAGGAGGGGAGGGCGCACCGTCGCGCCATACAAGGAAGAGGGACCGGGGAGGGCAGGGGGGGGCACGGGGGGAATGCGGGCGCTCGTGCGGGGGGGGGGGGGGGCGGAGGGGCCCGGCGGCAAAAGGAAGGGGGCGGCAGGGACGGGGCGCGGGGGAAGGGGGGGGGCGAGGGGCGCTCGCGTCGGAAACAACGGGTAAGGCTCGGGCGAGGGCGGGGCGGGGCAAGGGGGGGGGCGCGGGCGCGCTGGGCGGTGATGGGGGGGGGGGGGGGGAGTGTGCGCGGCAGCGACGCCGATTGGGGCGCAGCGCGGGGGCTGGGGGGAAGGGGGGGGGCGCACGAGGGGAATGAGCTCGGGGAGAGCGGGGGGGGGCACGGGGGCAGGAGGTGCGGAGGCCCGGGGAGGGGGGAGGGGGCGCGCGGCAGGGGTTCTTTCGGGGGCGCAGGGGGTCGAAGGGAAAGGGGGGGCGCAAGCGGTCGGAATTATAGGGGGCGGGGCCCGGGGGATTGCGGGGGGGGAAACGCAAGGGCCGCGCGGGCGCGCGGGCGTGGCGGGGGGAGGGGGCACGGCGGCAAAGGGGCGACGCGGCAGCAGAGGGGCGGGGGGGGGAGGGGCGGGGGAGAAGCGCACTGTCGGAATCAGGAGAGGGGGGGGGCCGGGGAGCGCGGGGGGAACACGAGGAGGAGGCGCGGGAGCTCGGTGCGTAGGGGGAGCACGGGGGCAAGGAGAGGGAGGGGCGGCGGGGGGCAAGGGGGGCAGGGCCCGGGGAGGGCGGAGGGGGGCAAGGGGGACAGGGCGCGGGGGCCCGGGGAGGGTGGGGGGAGCACAGGGGCAAGGAGAGGAGGGCGCAAGGGGGGTGGGGCAGGCAGGGGGGTGCGCACGATCAGATAAGAGCAGGGGGGGCTCGGGGAACGCGGGGAAGCACGGGGGAGAGGGCGCGGGGGCCCGGGGAGGGTGGGGTGGGCACGAGGGCGGGAGAAGCGCGCAGGGGAGGAGCGGGCGAGGGGGCGCACGGTCGGAATAAGGAGAAGGGGGGGCCGGGGAGGGCACGGCAGAGGGCGCGCGGAGGCATCAGCGCGACCGCCAGCACGACCAGCCACCAGCACGACCACCAGCACAACCACCAGCACGACCACCAACACAACCACCAGCACCTCCAGCACTCACAACCACCGACACGACCACCAGCACAACCACCAGCACGACCACCAGCACAACCACCAGCACGACCACCAGCACGACCAGCCACCAGCACGGCCACCAGCACCTCCGCAAGCACGCCCACCAGCACAACCACCAGCACGACCACCAGCACGACCACCAGCACGACCACCAGCACGACCACCAGCACCTCCACCAGCACGACCAGCCACCAGCACAACCACCAGCACGACCACCAGCACAACCACCAGCACGAGGGAGACCAGCAGGCCCAGCCAACAGCACGACAGCCAGCATCACCAACCACCAGCACGACCACCAGCACAACCACCAGCACGAGCGCCAGCACGACCAACCACCAGCACAACCACCAGCATCACCACCAGCACAACCACCAGCACGACCACCAACACCTCCACCAGAACGGCCAGCAGCACGACCACCAGCACCTCCACCAACCACGACCACCAGCACGACCAGCCAGCATCACCAACCAGCAGCACGACAACCAGCACAACCACCAGCACGACCACCAGCACAACCACCAGCACAGCCACCAGCACGACCACCAGCACAACCACCAACACGACCGCATTACGAGCGCACGGTCGAAATATAGCAGTGCGAGACCACACCGGTAGGTATGATGATAAGCGATGGTTAGCCATGAGATCAGTCGGTTTTCGTATTAGTACTCCATGGGAATCACGTAGGCCTGTAGTTCATTGGTCCATGTGTACCTTGCAAGTGCCCTTGCTGTTGGCCAACGCAGTCCATGGCGGCATCTGATCCACCCAAGTCCCAACTGGTTGTTCTCGTACATAGAACCGTCGAAGATAATGTTGTTGACGTGCAGCTACTTTCCGACAGAACTTGATGCGTGGCAAATCCTCATTATGATGTTCATGCCAGGTGTCGTAATTGATCTTAACATTGAAGTAGGGAGGTAAGCCAGTCGCTCGGCAGCTGGGTTGTAGCATGGCAACCTTAACGAAGCAAGCGTCTAAGTAGTGCATCGCTGCATCTTGGACCTCCTTCTTTCCAAGATCAACGAAAGTACGTTTGTCGAGGTTCCCCCCTGAAGACATACCTCGGCTGAATGCTAACTGAGAGATGCCTCCAATTCCTCCACATTGTTCTAACATATCTACCTTGTTGGGTCGTCCGTAACGCGGGGTGGGGATTATGCAGAATACATCTGCGTAGGATTCAGCAGGTTGCCCCGCAAGTAGGGTGATGAAGGTCTCCTCTTCACCGTTGCTATCTGTGTCGGAAACCAAAGGTACGTCGGTGTAGTGCGCGCTACACCCGAGTCCTTTGAGGTCGTCTCCACAATCGTCGTTGCCTTCTTCGACAATGTTTGGTATCTTGCGTGGTTTGATGCCAGCTTCTTTCTCTGCCGTTTGTTTCTCTTGTTGTTTAATTCTGGCATCTTTTGGTAGTGCTGTCTGTTGCTTTGTTTCTGGCAAGCTCAGCGTCGGAAATTCTGGTCTAGAGGGTAGCGCGTTGCCGCGCTCAATCGAAGGGGGAGGAAGACGATCGTCATCGATGATCGCCACTCGCCTTGAGCGTGGTTGTGAGCTGTCGTTTCCCAGAATGGTTGGTTCCGGCTGCTCCCAGCACAGCCGATCGAGTACGGATGTTAGTGGCCCCATCCGGTAATGGTGCGTTGTAGTTGTACCCAGTCGGCTGGTCTTGGACCTTGATGTCCTGGATGATCTCGCGGTCGCCCAGGTTCACAGTCACCCTTCTCGCGACATGGCCCCATTCAGGGCCATTCTTAGGAGACTGAACGTAAGTTCGAGCTCCTGTATTCCACACGAGTATGAATACTCAATTGTACAGCACTTGTATGGTTTCTTTGCGTTTTATGTAAGTCCATTTGATCGATCAACCTTGCGGCCATGATCGCTAATGTCTTTTTCCGCCATTCGGCTTTCCGAGCACCTTGTCCGTGCCAATCCAGAATATTCGCAGTCGGATCTGCAGGTTCCCCTGCCCTGTTGCATGTGCATCTCCGTAAGTTGGTGGAGATACGTCTGCACGTAGTTGCCACTTACAGATCTGATCCGCTGGGCGACTTGTTCGCGCGGTCGTACTTGAAGCCGAAATGGCAGAACCTCACGCGCATGACTTGTAAACCAAGATCTTCAAAAACATCTCGCATGGGACCTTGTCTCCAGAAATGCCCTGGTGGTCCCGCCAGTGCAATAGTCATGCGTAGAGCCCGAGCCTTTGACATCATATTTTAGATGCGCTGGCAATCTGGCCCTGCCCGTTTACCAGGCAGCCCCACATGCTAGTCGGGAAGTGTCGCGACCCACAACAATTGGTAATCACCCGAAAGCAGCGCACCCAAATACTGTGTACCAGTGGAGGTCATCACCTCTGTATGTGTAATACGGTCGCACATGTATCCACGGGCTCGGAGTTCAGCGCAAGCTGTTCGTATATCCTCAATAATGAACGCACGAGAAAGATAATGATGCGACAGTCCTTCTTTTTCTGCAGCGGCCACACAGCCGGGTCCACTGCTGTCTGCGGCAGCCGGGCAGCCGGGCTTGCCGCGGTCCCTGGCGCGCACAGCCGGCGCCTGGGAAAAGATTGCAGGTTTCCCCGCGTTTGCTGACAGCACCTGACTGGTCGGCCTGTCCTTGCAAGCGCGAGCGGCCGTGGCACGCGCCTGCCCCCGTCACTCGTTTGGCGAACCCCACCCTCCTGATGGGGGGGTCCAAATACCAGTGCCCTTCTGCGCTGCAGAACTGCTGCTCGAAGTAAATAAATCCAACTTCTCGACTGTATCATTTTCTTCCGCAGGTGCCCCTGCATGCGTGTCAGGAGGAGTCCACTTCTTCCCCTCCTCGTGAATGGCCTGATAGATCTTCGCCTGCAGATCGTGGAGGGCGAAGTCTTTGTCGGCCGAGGTAGGGGTAGTCCCACAGGACGCATTTCTGCGATGCCAGGTCCTCAAGGTGTTGTTCACCAAAGACTGGATCGTGAAAGTGAGCGTCTCCTTGTTGATGGAAGAGCTGATGCCCTGCGTGTCTTGCGACATCATGTATGCATGGGCATCGCATACAGCAGGTGCCCCTGCAATTGGATCTGGGTCGGGAGCCTCCTTGACAAGCAACGGAGCTTCCTCGCATTGAGGATTGGCCGTGATCGTGAGAGACGTCGACCCCTGGTCCTCCGTAGCCTTCTCGCATTCATCGGCCTTGAGTGCCAGGTGCCCGGAGGGCGTCTTCATCAAATCAAGTACCCTCGCGCCCTTTCCAAGTAGAGCCTTGTACATTTGCACTCCAGGGATGATCATCTTCTCGTGCCCCTGCTCGAGGATCAGGATGGCCCGCATGTTGGACCTGCTCCTCGGACCCAGAATAGCAAGGAGGTTCTCTCCAGAGCCCTCAGCCACATTTGCTGAGTATGTGTCGAGTCTCGGCGCAGCTGGTTCCCCCGCAGAATCTACCCTTTCTTTGCACGCGATTTTGCAGCGCAGGGCTGTATCACAGATCGCGGCACCGTGCCCCGCTCCAGACACATACGATCTTTTTGATAGATTCAACCTATTGATGGCGTGTCCGTGGGGGCGTGATATCTGCTCGAATTCTGCGCCGTCTTCAAACCAATGATGTGATATTACTACCAAATTCAAATAAAATAATCTCAACATACCATTGATCATGGTCCCGCTGTTTGGCTGCCAGAGCTAATTCATGGCGTTCGCCAAATAGCCCAGGGACTTCTGATGCTGTCGTGCCGCGTAGGCCTCTACGGCGCCTTTCTTCTAACACCCAATCGTTTCTTGACAGAGATGTAAGTACATTCGTGTACCCACGCGCTTCTTCCTATGTAATCGGATTCTTTTCAAAGATCCACGCGGTAGGGTATCCGTCATACGTGTATGGGTGTGACGTAGAAACAGTGGGCATATTCATGAACGTAGCTTCCTCTGCGCGTATGCCCATCTGGCCGTCGGTATTCACCATAAGTACCGTATGGAGCATATCGCGTTCGGAGATCCCACTGTTACCACTGCGCATGCTTACCGGGCTTTCAGTTCTACGCTGACTGCGTGAACGGAGGTCTCGCCCATATGGCATGTATGCGTGTGAAGATTGAAGCCATTTGGGCGCTCCTATCAGTAGCCCATTCCATGCGCCTCAACCATGTATCATTCACTGGTACCGAAGGTGGAGCCGATCGGGCAGGTGCCCCTGACTTGCTGTCGGTCTCTGCTGCCAGTGGAACAGCTAATTCACGGGCAGGTGTCCGTGCAAGCGCAGCTGCTTCCACCGCTAAGCCCGCGTTGGCCGATGATGCAGGTACCCCCGCGGGAAACGTCGACTGTATCTCCGCAGTTCTGGTCATCGTGGCCGCAACGCGGTTGAGCTCTTCACGGAGGTCCCTGAGCTCGTTCGCCCTCTGACGAATATCTTCATGACGGTCATGTGTTTCTTGATCTCCAGCCAGGGCGTAGTGGAATTCTGCAGCGATGAGGCCAACACCCCTGCATATGGAGCAGGGGGCCTCACACGCGGAACCTTCCAGGTTACCAGCCACCTGTCGATCCACATGGGCGTGTACCACACGATCCCGGCATTGTGCGTGGAATCTGTGACCGCACTGGAGACGCCAGATCTTGTCGTGATCCATGAACAGGCCCAGGCATATGGCACACTTACTGAACTCGCCGTCACTGATGATAGGCGGTGTTGCCGCTGGCCTGATACGCATCTGGCGCTCCAGGGTGGATTCACCAGCTTCGAATCGAATAGGTGAGAAAATTGGCAGCTGCATCGATGCATCCATAGCTGGGCTGCTCGCAGGTGCCCCTGCTGCATTGTGGTTAGCAGGTTGCCCTGCGCGGCTCAGCACTCTGTTGGCCTGGCGATCTTGCTGTCGGCGCTGCCGCGGTTTGCATGGCCAAGTTGGCTTGCTGCGCCTCGTGTATGGCCAGGATCTCAGGGCGCATCTCCCCCATGGTCGGTGGCAGCACTAGGCATGGAGACTGCTGCTGTACGTCTCGATCTATGAAGGGTGCCAAATACCCATAGTGGGGTATCTGTCCTGGCACACCTGATGCACATCCTGAACCACGTGTCAGCTGATACCGATAGAAATCGCCGGCCGTCGCCCGAACATATGGTTTTCAGGCAGTGTTCCCACCCGAGCAGTTCCACTCACCTGTGCATGATAATCAGGAAAGAGTGGATGATCCAGCGGCGCTGCCGTTGGACGATCAGCAGCTGTTGGATCGCAAGTCGGGTGACTGAAGAAAGCTGGTACATAACAGAACCGATTGGGGTTGTCCGGAGAAGGATTTGGATCCGGAACATACTCCCACGGCGGCGTCCAGTTGGCACTAGGGAGGTCTATGCCATCCCTCCGCATGCTCTGGGCGGCCTCCCGCATCTGACAGTGCGTCCATTCCTGCTGACCAACTAAACTTCTCTGTATGGCATATTGGTCTGGGAAAGCAGGTTGCCCCGCAATTGGACGTGGCGATGTGAAGGGCGATGTTGCCTGGAGAGCCTGGTAGAGCTGCGGGTCCGCACGAATACTTTGGAGCCTCGCCTGCAAGCTGTTGATGCTCCCAATACTCTGTGGAGTGCCAAATGGTGTAATAGCTCGGCTCATAGGGGCAAATGAAGCAGGTTGCCCTGCAGGTACTGGCAGCTGTTGAACCTGGGCACGCCACGGATCATTAGCGTATAACGTATCAGTAGGCGTAATACCACTTGGCGTAATACCAGTCACATCAGCGCTCTGAGCCTGTTTCCATGATCCGTAAGATTCCCCTGCAGGTCTCCCTGCATGGTATGCGTTCATCATAAACACCTCTGAGAATACCATGGGGAGCGGTTCAGGACACTTCAAGCTGTATGGGGGTCTCTGGAACAAACCAATTCTTGAATGATGATGCGTCATTGCGAACTTCGTACATCTCATCACTACTAGTACTCGTGTACTTCTGGTTGTCATCCTTCAATTGTAAGGGATTTACCCATATTTGTCCCACACGATTGTACTGACGATTGTACCCTGGCAGGATCCCGATCAACTGGGCGATGTGAGTAGGAGGGATCCTGCCATGACGGCCTGCTGTCATGACGACGTCGTTCGCCGAACGCCACACTGCGATGTTGTCCCGAATCAAGTTCTTCAGACTGACCGTGATCAGGACCTCAGAATCCATGCGTAAACCAAATTGGATTCTACTGTCACCAGGAAGGTATGGGCATCCATGCACAAATTGCCGGCCCGTCTTCTTAATCGTGTCGTCGGCGCGACGCGATAAACCAATAATAAGAATATTCGGTACATGCTTCCATTGGGTACAATGAATGAAATACCGAGGTGCCCCAGGTTCTGATAAGTCCGTGATCCTCATGTATCGGGGTCCTGGGCACCTGATGCCAGGGCTGCTATGTCCGTTAGACGGGCGGATGAAGTAGGTGTCGTCAGTCACATCGGCGTGCCTCATCATCTTGATATGCAGCCTGTTCTTTTTCATTCCGGACTCATCTATCATGCCGATGAGATCCAAGACAGCATAGGCCTGATACGCCCAGTGACGATTTTTACGCACACGGCGTACCGCGCCGAGATGCTTATGGTGGTAGTGTTCGTATCCTTCTGCAGGCCATATGTTTTGTAGCCGCGCCAAGCCGGCCCAACCATCGCACGCGTCATAGGACGTAACTTCACGAATGGATATGTTTGACAATTTACCATAATGAAATGGTTTATGACGGAGGGCTGTCGTCAGCCACTCTGATACCTCACGTTTTCCTCTGTAGTCGAGCCTCGGCCTGTGAAGCCTTTCCGTGACAAGGATGTTATTCAAATATTCCTTTTCTGAATCCAACGTGAAGGCAGGGCGTTTCCGCTGAAAGTTGAGCACGGACTGGCGAATGCGGGCTTCTTCGTCAGCATGGACAGCTGTGTCCATGATGTTGCATTGCACAACCATGTAGCGATGAGATCCGTCACCACTTCATGGATCATATGCTGGGTTGATCTTCATGCGGTCGCCTGAACGCAGCCTGCCCCAGTAGTCCTTGCATTCCGGCGGCGCCCCCAGCGCGAGGGCAGGTTGCCCCGCAGAACTCTGAGCAGGTTGCCCCGCAGAACGTGGGGCCGCCTTTGACGCTGGCGCTGCAAACGTTGCTGCGCCCGCAGCTGATGAAGATGCACCAGTGAAACCTCTGGGCGTCCTTGGAGTTCCTCGCGGGGTACTGATGTCGAAGTCCTGGTGCTTCTTCTCCGTGGTGTTGTAGATCTCGACACCTTTGTCCCTGGGCGCTGCTCCCGTTATCTTTGGTGTAGTAGCCAGGAGTTTCGCAGTGCGCCTTGTGGAAGATGCATCCCTTGTTCCTGCCTCCAAAGCGGGCGTCCATCCTGACCTGTGTGTCCGACCAGATGAAGGGCCGCGACGTGGAACAGGATCCTCTGGGGTAGGCGCACTGGCGCCCTGGAACCTGGCTGCTGCAGCAGCCACTGCTGGACCTCTAGATCGTTGTCGATGAGCATGTTGCTCAGCAGGTTGCCCTGCATATCTCTGGTTATCCCCAGGATTAGTGCCATCACCTGGACTCTTACGCTTCTTCTTCTTCTTCTTGGGCTTGGGGTGATCAGGGCCAAGAGATGGGCTTATTGAGCTAGACTCTAAATCAGAAGACGAGGGAAGTACGATCATTTCTGGTTTCTGTTTGGGCGCTGCCTTTGCTGTAGCTCCCGCCAGTACTCCAGGAGCAAACCGGTGACAACGTTTCACAAGACCCCGGCCAGGGTTCAAATCTTCACCACCTGGCCTTCTGAGGGCCATGTTCTTGATAGGAACTTTGCGTTGGTCTCTTTTCCCACCAAATAAGTGCTTGTCTGCGCTGCGTCTTTCAGCAACGTGAGTAGTGGCCCAGCCCACACCTTTGACGCGGTAAGCAACGCGCCTGCCAGGAGAGAGATCCATGTCTCTTGTGACAACGTGTTTGGGGTCGATCGGGGCATCAGAATCACATGTAGCGTCTGTAATCCCCGAGTCGCTTGCATCACCGTCGCCAAGGGCGGCATCCGCAGGATCGACCTCTTCCGCCATTTCAGCATCTTCATCTTCAACTTCATAAACATCTGGCTGGCTATCTTTATCTGACTTATGTTCGGCAGGTTTCCCTGCATGCCGATCACGATTGAACTGCATCAGAGGGTAAATAGGTGTCAAGCTATTCCAGATAGCATTCGTTTGTTCAATTTCTGTCGCTGTGGCAGGAAGGTGATTCTCTTCCGTCATCCGCGTATGGTATGGCGTTATGTTGGGGTCATTACATTTGCCCTGACCATCTCCATGTGACCAAACCCACGGTGTCTTTTTGAAGTTCGGACTTCTTGATGGGCGTCTCATGGGACAGCTGAGCCCGTGGTCGGCATAGCTGGGGCATGTACAGCATACGCCTCGATGCGTCTTTCGATCCTCGATGATGGCCCTTTTGTGATCACGCACGATTGCCTTTTCTTGCGTTTTAGTTTGTCCCTCCTTTGACCGAATGATAGCACCATCATCGTTCCGCTTAACTTCGCGAAGAGAATACCAGTGTCGGATTCGATGTTCAGTCAAATTTCTATCCAACCAGCATTGCATCGTCTCAGCGGGCATCTGCTGACGAGCCAATCCAGGCTTGTTCAAACCCCTAAACGCTGTAGTTGGCCGTCTGAATGTTCTTCTTCGTGATGCTGATCGTCTTGAGGCGGATTTCTCCGCATAAGTTCCCTCCGTGGGGGGGCGCGCGCTCTCGGCGTCTTCCCTGGCGGGCCACTTGAAGTTCCCGCCTCAGGAGGGCGAGGGCGACGGACACCGCTCGAACGAGCGCCACTGGAGCGGGCTAGCGCCCGAGCCGGTGAGAAACTGGGAGCTCGACCGCGACGGGCCACGCGGTCATCATGTTCGTCTTCGTCGCCCATTGGCGAAAGACTTGGATCGTCGTGGTAGTTCTCTACCTTTATAAAGGGTACACGACGTGGCGATTGCCTCGGACTGCTCGCATACCGATCTGACGCAACAAAAGTGTACTGGAATTCTTCATTGTGTCCAAGCTCATATTGAATACGTTCAGATAGGTCGCCATTGTCTCGCGGGTTTCCCCGAAATGGATCACCATCGATCGATGCCATGTTTGTCGGATTTCCGATCACACGAGGATAGAGCACGGCGTGAACTTCTTCATCCGTTGCAGGATTGGTGGAATCAGAGTCCGCGGGTGCCCCCGCCATGCCGAAGTCACCTTCGACGGGCATGTGGAAGTTCTCGTCCAACTCGATATCTGCAGGTTGCCCCGCAATGGGCACGCCCAGCCACTCTGCCAAGTCGATGTCGCTGTGGCCGGCGAACACCTCTTCGAACAGCTCGTCGGCGTAATTCTCGAGTTCCATGCTGGCGCGCAAATACCTGGCAACCATGAAATGAATAACTGTGGCTGAGCCGTCAGCAGGGTCGGCCAAAAGCGACCCCCAGTCGACGTGCTGTATGTCGGAGTCCGTTTGAGCCAAATGTATTGACGGACCCCTGCCTCTTCCATCGCCTTGGGGGCATTCGCGTCGGAAATGTTGTATACTGTGGCATATGCCGCACTCCATAATTTTACCGTTGGCGCCCTTTGGATTCCCTCGTCGTCCTTTACCCTTGCCTGATGTATGTCTACGGTTCCTGCCAGCACCTAAAAGCATGTCTTCATATTGGGGCCCAGTGAGAGATGCTAGCAGTGCTAGTATGCCTCTACCGTGTAGTCGCCGACGCTTACCTTTGCCTTTACTTCGACCCTTGCCTTTTCCTTTGAGTGTTCGCCGTGCCATACGTCTTACCTTTCTGACTGGTTTCTTCATGAATCTCGCCAACCACGCTCGTGTTTTTGATAGCCCCAAAATAACCACAGAGCTTGCTGCTCTTCAGTCAGGTAAGTAGGCATATCAGAATAATCCAGCGCAGTAGTTTCATCATCAGAAGACGCGTCGGTGTCGGTACCGGGGTCGAAGTCGGACTCGGCGGGTTGCCCCGCGGAGCCTATGAGGGTCATAGATTGTACAAGGGAGACCGCGTCGGGTGGCCCCCTAGATCTGGCCCAGGGGTCTTGAGACCCCGAAGCCGTACCGCCATTCTGGGCCAACAGTGTAGTGGTCTCAGACGGCGGCATAGCATCGTTCCAGACGTTGTTAGCAAGTTGCCCTGCGTTGGCCTCTGTATGGAAGGTCTCGGTACGGTGACCGTGACTAAAAATACCACCGGTCTTGCCAAGGGTTCTCTCAGCTATGTGAGCATATGACCTCATACGTTCGAGGAGAGCATCAAATTGTGCTTGGTCCCTCGGCATATGGTGGTTCAGAGGCTGCAAGAGCTGCTGTGCCCGCGACGTCCCCACTCCCAGAGCTCTGAATAATATTACTGCTAATACCTGGAAGTTGGGGATGTTGAAGCCGGCGGCTTCTGCTTCGTAACGGGCTATCTCGGACCGTGCGAACGACTGGTCGATCCTTTCTCCCGCATGGACACGAAAGTCAATGAGAGCCGTACCTGGGTTGAGTTGGCGTTCCTCTTCTAGGTTCTCGAACTTCGTACTTAAGAGGAACATAATGTAAGTGACGCCGTCGGTGTGGCGACCACCGATATTGACGCCAAAATTGATGACTGCTGGGGGAACTCTCATGGCTATGGTCCGTGCGAGCCCTCCAAGGCCGCGCTGAAGTGCGGCGGCCTGTTGGGGGGGAGTCACGTTGCCTGTGGTCACGTTGATCCAGGCGTGCACCTCGCGAACAAACTCGCGAAATGGTACTTGGCCGGCAGGGTCCCAATGGGGGCTGGTCGTCCTAGTGTCGTCTCCGCCCCGCATATTTCCCACCGCACATCCAAGAACGACCCAAATTAGCCCAAATATAGTAGCCCCAATCCAATGGCCTCGTAGGTCGTAGTCGGGTGTAGTCGGTGGAGACTCGTGTTTTGTCGTCGCAAACCTGCGAGGGGTCGGAGGCGGCAGCGTATCGTACCGCATGTTTCCATGCATTATATCTTCGAAAAACAAATCCAATTGGAGTAGGTGGGTGGACTTCAGGAATGTAAAAGCGCAGTGATGTAGAATAGGAGTGAGAGACCTCCGCTGAAGCAGAGGTGTTGCTGCAACTTTCCTTGCGATACTGCGTATCCATGTACACTCCTCCGCGCAATGCCACTGCACCCTGATGTTCCACCATAGCTGTAGTCCACCAGATAGTGCCGTGGATGGTGAGGAGTCGAACTAGAGCTGACCACCATAGGCCAGCTCCGCTACCAAGTTTGAAGGGGGCTGGGAGGCCCCGCCAGCAGCTTCGCCTCAGGCGAAGCCAAGCTCCAGCTCGGTTGTATCGTAGTAGCGATAGTCCCAATGCAAAAGGGGAAGCCATGTCAAGTAAAAGGGATGCCTTTTGGTATCGATAGCGATAGTGTGCCTCGCGGTGAGGCACAGTCAAATTTAGGCGGCCGGCCGCTTGAGCCAAGACGGCCGCGGGCGCACGTTCGCGTCCGCTCCTTACGTCCCTCAGCTCAGTTTAGAGTCCTGAAACCCCAAGACGGCCCAAGGCGCCCCCAAGACCGCCCCAAGAGGGCCCAAGAGGCCCCCAAGAGGGCTCCAAGACGGCCCAAGAGGGCCCCGAAACGGCCCAAGAGGACTCCAAGACGGCCCAAGAAGGCCCCAACAACGCCGCAAGAGAGGTCCCGGGGGGGGGGAAGACATCTACGGGCATATCCTTCGTCGACTCTGGGATTCGTAAGGTGCCAGCTGTGGGAGTAGCTGGGCGAACGAAAACTTGCCCCCGAGAGAGCTCTGGTGGCTTGTCAGAAGGCTTCCAGGGGAAAGCCGGGGCCTCTTCTCTTGGCGGGAAGAAGCACCTGGCGCAACAGAGAGGCATCAAAATCCGCGCTGTCGTCGTCGCCCTCGGTCCCCCTCATCCTGGGCACCTCGCCAAGGCGACGGCCCCGAGACAGCCATACGACGGCCCACGCCTCGGCAAGACGGCCCAGGAGGCCACCGAGGACTCGGCAAAGACGGCACCTGAAAGGCCTAAGATCCCAGCGGGTCGGCGGATGAGCGCCCCCTCGTGCGTTTCCCTCCCTGCGCGCCGCCACGCTGCATCCGGGCAGGCTGTGCTGACCGGCGAGGGGGAGGCGGGCGAGGAGGAGGCGGAGGAAAAACGCGGCGAGCAGACACACCCAAGCAGGAGGAGAGGGGGGAAGGGAGACGGCAAAGGAGCAGCAGGCAAGCACGCACGACGGGGGCGGGCGGGGGGTGGGGGGGGCGAGGGTCGGCAATCAAAATTTCAAGCTCTCGGCCCCAAGAAGGCCCCAAGACGCCCCCAACAGGCTGTCAGGAGGCCCCCAAGAGGCCCGCAAGCGGCCCCAGGAGGGCCCCAAGGTGCAAAATTCGCTGCTGGCACTTAGGTTTTGGAGAAATTCTGGCGTTTCCACCTTTTCGGCGTCCCCACACCCCAAGACAGCCAAAGAGGCCCCCAAGACCGCCCCAGGAGGGCCCAAGAGGCCCCCAAGAGGGCTCCAAGACAGCCCAAGAAGGCTCCGAAACGGCCCAGGAGGCTTCCATGACGGCCCAAGAAGGCCCCAAGAACGCCGCAAGAGAGGTCCAAGGGGGGGAACACGAATCAACATTTCAAGCTCTCGGCCCCAAGAAGACCCCAGGAGTCCGCAAGAGGCCACTAAGAGACCCCAAGACGCCCCCAACAGGCTGTCAGGAGGCCCCCAAGAGGCCCGCAAGCGGCCCCAGGAGGCTCCCCAAATCCCCTCCCGAGCATGCAAGCAAGTGCCAACGACCCGACGCGTTTCAGAGTCCCCAAGAGGCCACCGAGAGGCCTCCCGAAAGAGTCCCCATATGCAAAACGCTTCAAGACGGCCCGCGCTGCGTTCAAGACTCCCCCAGCGGCCACCAAAAAGCCCCACATGCCGAACGCAAACCCTGATAAAAGCAGCCGCCGCCCCTGCAGCTCCGCACCGCGAAAGACCACTGGGTCAGTCAACAACAGCGCGCAATTATGGACCGGCGGAATGCGCGAAGTGATTCAATAACTCAATGAGAAGGGATGGGTGTGAGGGGTTGTACGTATGCCAGGTATGGCGCGAGCGCGCCTAGCTTGCCAATCCCCCTCTCCCTCCTCCTCCACTCCAGCCTCCCCCCTCTTCCTCCTGCGATCGTTTCCTTATAGATAACTCCTCCCTGTCGCACCCTCGAACATGTTAGGGCCGGCTGGGCGTTTGGCCTAAGACTTCCTCGCCGCGTCTGATCCTAGAGCTTGAAATTCGCAACGATTTCGCGGATGTAAGGCGGACTGTTTTCAAAATGTTGCTGTCGCCTCAGCGCCGCGAGCGGTCGTCCTAAAATCTTGCAACAATTTCACGAATGGGGGGCGGGTCGTTTCCAAAATGTGGCTCTCGCCCTACCGCCGCGCACATTTGCAGCTGTTTCACAGGTGGAGGGCGGCTCCTTTTCAACATGTGGCTCTCGCCGTGGCGCCGAGCACATTCGTGTTAAACATTCGCAGCGGTTTCACTGATAGAGGGCGGGCCGATTTCAAAATGTGGCTCTCGCCTTCGCCGCGCACATGCGTCTTAAAGGTGGACAACGCTTTCAAGGATCCGTATGGCCAAAATCCCACGACTGGTGCTCTGGCACGATTTAGGACTGCCAGGACGCGACAGCTACACTAACTCGCTGTGTTGAACTCCCAGGAAGGGCGTTCTGGCACGATCTAGAATCACCAGCAAGCAACAGTCATGTTGCCCCACGGCGTTTCAGTCGCAGAAGCCGCGTTCTGACACGATTGAGGAGTCTCAAGCGGTCGTCGTTTCATGGACCACTTCCCGCAGTAATGCTGATTTTTTCGGGGCATATGACGGCGGAGCTTGGAGGGAGGGTTCAATGCAACATCGTTGATGCATCTTGGGCTTACACTGGTCCTCCTCCTCCTCCTCCTCCTCCTCCTCCTCCTCCTCCTCCTCTCTCTTTTCCTCGTCGTCTTCCTCCTTCACCTCGCGAGAGGGGGAGGGAAACAAGTGCAAGGCGCCCATGCTGCGATCACGGATGGCCTGATAGGGAGCTTGAGAGTCGTCAGCCACCTCCCACCTGCCTAATCCGACCAGCCCCCGTGTATTCGCACCAAGCGCTACATCGGCCTCGTATCGAGTGGAGCACGGAGGCGATGGCCCAACATGGAGCAAGTCCGTTGTCTTTCCTGGTGCACGCAGATCTTCACATTTACGTGAAGGATAGAGATACAGCAACAAATCACATTTGCATTACAATTCAACACTGGGCCGAAAAACATGCGTATCGGCATGACGTGCCGGCACGAGAGGCGAGGGAAGAAGGTGCTGGATGGGAGGAGGGGAGGGAAGTCTCCATCCTTCCCTTCTCCTCCTCCGCCCAAGTGGCAGGTCCTCGACGTCGAAGGGACCCTCCTGCGCGTTGACATCGCTCTGCCCAGCGTCGGTTCGGGGCTCGTCCTCTGGCGGGGCTGCGGGGGAGGAGGGAGAGCGGGGGAGAGGAGGAGAAGGAAGGGCTAGGAGGGAGTCGGGTAATGATGAAGGAAGAGGGAGGGGGGAGGCGGAGAATCTCGAGGCCAGGGGATTGTGGAGCACGTCGTCGTTCTCATACGGTTTTTAACATGCGAAACGCGCTTTCACCCTTACACTTTGATTGTTTTTTGTTTTTTTTCTTTTCGCCGTGATCCCCTCATACTAATATTTTCTCGCTATGTCGTTCTCTAGTGTTCTCTCTCTCTCTCTCTGTCTCTCTCTCTCTCTCTCTCTTTGTCTATCTCCTGCACCAGGCCAATGCATGCCGAGATTCAATCTGAATCGTTATTGTGGAGGGTTTCAATAGGAGTCCGTCTGCGAAGGGAGCCATTAGGACTCGCCAGCGCAATGCCAACGCAATGCCAAAGCTTTGCCGTCGCAATGCCAAACCAATGCCAAGGCAATCCCACTTCAATGCCAATGCAATGCCCATAGGGGGGTATCTTTTGTGGTAGATTCCAAAAAGGAATCCTACCTGTGGAGGGTTTCGATTGGAATCCGTCCGTGGGGGGGTTCAGTATGAATCGGTTACGTGGGGGACTTTCACAAGGATCCCTTCTTGTGGAAGGTAAGGAACCCTTCTGTGGTGGGAGCAATTGGAACTCACCAGCGCAATACCGAAGCAGTGCCAACGCAATGCCAAACCAGTGCCAATGCAATGCCAATGGGGGGAATTGTTTGTGGTAGATTTCAATAGCAATCCTTCTAAGAACTCTTATTCGGGGGATTTCAATAGGCAACCTTCTACGGAGGGCTTCGCATGGAACCCGTCTGTTGAGGATTTCAATTTGGATCTTTCTCGTGGGGGGATTCAGTAGGCATCCTTTTTGTGGGGATGTTTAATAAGAATCCTGCTGTGACGTGTTTGAGTAGGACTCGCCAGCGCAATGTCAACGCAATGCCAACGCACTGCTAACGCACTGCCATCGCAATGCCAACGCAATGCCAATTCGATGCCAACCCGTCGCCAAACCAATGCCAATGCAATGCCGATGGCGGGATTCCTGTCTTCCAACAGGTTTCACTAGGAATCTTTATGTGGATGAGTTGGTTACGAATCCTTCTCCGGGAGATTTCGATAGGAATCCTCCCGTGGAGGGCTTCGATTGGAATCTTTTTGTGGGGGGGGTGTCACTTTGAATCCTTCATGTGGGGGCTTTCGAAAGTATTTTTTTCCAGCGCAAAAGGATCCATTATTGTGCAAAGTTTTCATAGGAATCCTTCTGTTGGGGGAGCCATTAGAACTCGCCAGCGCAATGCCAACGCAATACAAACGCACTGCCAAACCAATGCCAAAACGATCCCAATACAATGCCACTGCAATGCCAATGGGGGAAATCGTTTGTGGTCGGGTTCAAGAAGAATCCTTCTATGGCGGGCTTCGAATGGAATCCTTCCGTGAGGGAGTTCAATGTGAACCCTTCTTGTGGGATGCTTCAATCGGAATCCTTCTTGTGGGGGGTTCAACAGGAATCATTCTGCGAAGGGAGGTGTTGGAACTCGCCAGCGCAATGCCAGCGCAATGCCAACGCAGTGCCAACGCAATGCCACACCAATGCCAAAGCGATCCCAACCCAATGCCAATGCAGTGCCAATGGTGGAATTCCTTTGTGGTAGATTTCAATATGAATCCTTCTGTGGAGGGTTTCGCATGGAATCCTTCTGTGGAGGGTGTCAATAGCCTTCTTGTAGAAGGTTTCGATCGGAGTCCTTCTGTGGAGGGTCCCATTAGGACTCGCCAGCGCAATGCTTGCGAACTGCAAGCGCACTAGCAACGCCATGCCAAGCGCAATGCCAACGCAATGCCAATGCAGTGCCAAACCATTGCCAAATCAATGCCAGTGCAATGCCAACGGGGGGGTCTTTCTTTCGAAGCATCTCAATATCAAGCAAGGTTTTCACAGGAATCCTCCTGTGGGGGAGAGCCATTCGAACTCGCCAGCGCAATGCCAACGCAATAGCAACGCAATGCCAAGCCAATGCCAACGCGATCCCAATTCGATGCCAATGCAATGCCACTGGGGGAAGAAATCGTTTGTGGTCGGGTTCAAGAAGAATCCTTCTATAGAGGGCTTCGAATGGAACCCTTCCGTGAGGGAGTTCAGTGTGAACCCTTCTTGTGGGATGCTTCAATCGGAATCCTTCTTGTGGGGGGTTCAACAGGAATCATTCTGCGAAGGGAGGTGTTGGACCTCGCCAGCGCAATGCCAGCGCAATGCCAACGCATTGCCAACGCAATGCCACACCAATGCCAAAACGATCCCAACCCAATGCCAATCCAGTGCCAATGGTGGAAATCCTTTGTGGTAGATTTCAATATGAATCCGTCTGTGGAGGATTTCGCATGAAATCCATCTGTGGAGGGTGTCAATATGAACCGTTTGTGTGGAAGGTTTCAATGGGAGTCCTTCTTGTAGAAGGTTTCGATCGGAGTCCTTCTGTGGAGGGTTCCATTAGGACTCGCCAGCGCAACGCTTGCGAAATGCAAGCACACTAGCAACGCACTGCCACGCGCAATGCCAACGCAATACCAATGCGATGCCAAACCATTTGACAACCCAATGCCAATGCAATGCCAACGGTGGGTTCTTTCTCTCGAAGCATCTCAATATCAATCCTTCTGCGGGTGATTTCAATAGGAATCCATATGTGGAGGATTTCATTGGGAATCATTCAGTGGAGGGTTTCGATAGGAACCCTTCTGTAGAGGATTTCACTATGAATCCTTCTTGTGGGGGCGTTCAATAGGAATCCTTCTAGGGGGGGCGGTCAATAGGAATCCTTCTAGTTGGGAGGGCAGATGAGGCCACGTCGCACTCCATGTTTTTCGCCGCCCCCCCCCCCCCAACAACAAACAGAACAACAAAAAAATGAAACAAGTCTGGCCCGTTTTTTGAGGGGGGGGGGGGGGGGGGAGGGGGGAGAGAAAAAAAAGAGGAGGAAGAGGAGGAGGAGGAGGAGGAGGAGGAGGAGGGGGAGGCGGAAGGAGAGGAAGACGCCACAGAGTACGCACACCACTGAAAAACGCACGCGCGAACTCAGTGTGAAAGTCTCGCGCGCGCGCTTTGGAACCCCGAGGGGCTCCACAATCCCCCTTTTCTCGAGAAGAAGGAGGATGATAACGGGGAGGAGGACGAGGAGGCGGAGGAGGTGGCAGAGGGGGGGTGGAGGAGGGACAAGGGAAAGGAGGGAGAAACGATGGGGCGGAGGGAGGCGGGAGCAACGACGGGGCGGAGGGAGGTGGGAAGGAGGAGAAGGGAGGAAACAAGATAAGGGGTTATTGTTTTCTTCTGAAGGCGGGGGGGGCGGAGTGTTCTGAGGAGATCTGCGAGTTTCCTCGGGCGCGGAGGGAGAGGAACGTCGCTCGCGCGCCTGGCACGCGACTGCCCCCTCCTGATCCTACTCTTACCCTCGCGGTTCCCGATCTCGTCCTCACCGCCCGACGTCCTGCCTCCCTGTACAACCGCATCGTGTCGGGATCGCGAGCGGCGAAGAGCAGGCTCCGAATACAGAGCGCAGACGGTATTCCGGAATTTGGAAGCGTAGGCTGAATAGGGAAGGGAGGACCGGGGATCGTTCGCCTCCAACCTCACTACTTGCACAGGCGTTGGATCGGTGATTCCATGCCGTCTTGACTGCACTTCATTAATAATCGATGCGGCTCAGTCGAGTCTGGAGAGGACGAACCACTTGCCTGATACTGAAAACGACTGCATCTCAGCACGTCCACCGTCCAGATCCAATGTCTTAGTCTGATCGGGGTCACAGGTCGCACTCGCGGTTGTTCGCGTGCTTTCGGAAGTGCCTCGCGCAATTTCGCTCTGTGCAACTGGGCCGCTTCAAGAAGCGCCTCGGTGCCCGCGGTGGCGAGCGCGCCGCTGGCCTCCTCCTTCCACCCCCCTTCTCCGTGCTCCTTCCGTCCAATTTCCTTCCTCGTCCCTCCTCGCTTCTCATCCCTCCCCCATCTCCGCACACCCTCCCCATTCCCGTTTCCACCTGGCCCCCTTCTGGTCCCCCTTTCCGTTTCTCCCTCCCCTCCCTGTGGGTTCCTCCGCGTACTCTGGGTCGCACGAGCCCGTGCTCTTGGCAGCTTGAACGAAAATCTCTAGATTCGTCTCCGCCTCGCGTAGCACCCGCAAGGCTTTCGGCATCATTCCGACGTCGGCCACCAGGTACACTGTGGCCACCTCTGGCGGTTTCAAACATATGTTGGGAAATCATGTCAACATATATGCCGTGGTCTTGGAGGCAGACAGGTTTTCAAATAACGTTGCAGAAGGAAAAAAGCAAACGCCTTTCGACAGGGGGTAAGCGAGAAAACGATTTGTTTAAGTCACCAGGCGCAAGCGAGCCGAAGCAGGTGCGGCCGCCGATCGGGCTACGGGCGGGGCGCGCCGGAAACGATTCGAGGCACGGCGAAACGCGGGAAGAGCAGGAGAGAAGAGAAGACAGAGCAACTCAAATCATGTAGACCTTCACGGGCGTGCCGACAACTTGCAAGGCCGAGGCCGCAGAAATATGAGGTGGAAGACCATGTAGAAAGACACGCTCAACTGCGAGCAGCCTAAGGCAGGCCCGGAGACCGTGAGCGGGTGAACCTTGAAGCTGTGCCCCAGGAGCAGGAACGGCCGAACATGCCGTGGCGACAACGGTGCGGAAGTACTAGGCCTGGGGCAGAAAGCGCAGAGCACCCAGGTGGAAGGAATCCATAAGCGAAACCACGCATGGGAATAACGGCGCCACGAACTGGCGAAGGGAAAGCACGAAGGCCCGGGACAGTAAGGCAACGGACGAGTGAGGCCAGGATGCGCCAGGGGGCGCTGGAACTCATACGCATTAGAGAACGTAGGTATTAGGCTGACACGCCAACGCTGCAGAACAGGGTGAAAAACAAACCACGTGGACGGACACTTGCCAAACAGCACCAGGTGACGAGCTCCAGCACTAATGGCGTAGGTGCATTTTTTGAGCTCAACAGCTAGACTCCACCAGATGCAGGACGTCTGGCGGCGGCGGGAGACACCAGCCTGCAGAAGAAAAGTTCGTCTGAGTCGCCAGATCCCGCCTCCTGAGCTGGCACAAGAGGGCCCTCATCCTCTTCGAGGGCGAGGGCACTCCGTGCGCGCAAGTGAGAGAAGCTGTCCGACGTAGCTCCGAAGTAAAAACTAAGCGGAATCTGCGACCAGACGCGCTCCTCTGCAAGCTGCCACTCACGCTGGGGCCGTAGGCGAGCTCGGCTGAGGAGCATCAGTACAAAAGGGCACTCTGGCTCCTGACCCCCGCGCTTGGCCGCTCGCGACTGAGGGGGGGGGGCGCACGGGCTCGGCGCTGGGGGCCAGTGCTTCGGCTGCAAGGGCAGCCGAGACAGTTGCGGAAGGGTCGCGCCCTCCATGCGACAGGCCACTCGCACTCGCAGGGGGCGCGGGGATCTCGCATGGAGGGCCAAAAAGATACAGAGACGCCTCGTCTTCGGCGCCAGAAGTGAAGGTGTGAGAGCCCGCTAACGCCTCTCCCAGCGGGTGGAGAGAACGTGGGCTCTTTGTTCGTGGCCAGTGCGTCCATCGGCTCAAAGATGCGCTGAGCGGAAGCTCTCTTGTCGGTCTCAACCGAATCATCGCCGCTCGCGGCTAAGTTGAGAGACGTCTCACCCTGGCCGAAAGACGAGGAAGCAACGATATGAACACGACTGCTGTCCGCACTGCCATCTGACTGCGAAGAGCACTGCGCTGTGGAGTTGAAACACTGCATGCTGTTCCCCGCGTGAACTCTCACAGAGATGTTGCTGACCAGCGGGTGATGTCACTTGCTGCGCAAGTTGCTCCAAGCACTCTCCCTTCCTAGGCTTCGTGGGGCCCAGACAGCGCTCGGCCAGCCCGCGAACGCTGACCCCACTGGAATAGCAGAACATCTGGCACAAATGAACAGCAAGCAGTGGTCATCACAATCAAACGCCATAGCACTGTGGTTGACGGCGCCCAATCTGGACGCATGGAGCTTGCTGAAGGTCGCGCGCCGACCAGGCCCAGGGCAATCCATGGAACGCTTGCCCTTGAGAGACACCTCGCGGCGCCGCAGACCAGCCCGAGACCGCCAGCGGCGCCTGGGGCCATGGGGGGCTGGCGGGGCCTTGGCGAGCTCAACCTCAGAGAGATCTAAGGGCTCCTGGATGTGGAGCAATCTAGCTGCAAGCTTGAGAGTGCAACGAGCAGAGCGCGCCATCTTGTCTATGGCAGACAGAGCAACATCATCACGGGGGTGCAAGTTGGCGGCGTGCTTCGCGCCAACACCCGCATGGTTGTTTCCAGTCCCCCCCCACCGCCCCCGGCCATCGATGCCGACCTCGCCGACGCCCTCGCGCGCAGCAGCCCTCGCGCGCGAAGGGGGGGGGGGAGGGGGGGAGGGGCAGCGCTGGAGAAAAAGCGCCAGCACCCACACGTTTGTCAGACAAGTGCGAGGTGCTGGGGCCACTTGCAAGCCTGACTACATTGGAACAGTCCGACAGAGCGAGAAAGGCTGAGGATCTAAACCCAAGTGTACGCTGAAAACTCTGCGCTCTGAGGGGTCCGGGGATACGGCGCCCAGGCTGGAGCACGGAATTCAGCCGAAAGCGAGCCACTGTCACTAACCATGGCAACGCGTGAACCAGCGCGACTGAACTCCTGCGCAGGGTGACGCAAGCAGGAGCCATCAATGAAGAGGCTGCCCCACATCGCGATGGGGGCGCGCTCACCCGCGGGCGGAACCTGGCCCTGATTATGCCACACAACAACAGGACCGTCAGAGTCTTCCGTGGGGGGCCCAGGGTAAAGGTCGGTGGGGTGCGCGAAAGCTCTCGAAGAAAACACGAGGAGATCCGCACCCAACCCTTCAGCCCTGAGGGCCGTCGCGATGTCCGAAGCCCCGCCCCCCCCCCTCTGATGGCAGTGACCGACGAATGGTTGCAAGTCCAGACGCGGCGAAACATCGTGTCTGGCTTGCCACGCAAAGGGCGCGCTGAGTCCAACTGGTAGCCCAGGCTGAGCGCGCGCTCCCTGGCGGGGACGGCCTCGGCGGCAAAGGCGCGGATGCGGCTCGTTTCGAGAGGGGTAAACTTCTTGCCGGCAAGGGGCCCCCTCGCAATGTCAAAGCAAACCTTGTGGGGCAAGCCCCGTTTGGCCGCGGCGCCCCTTCCCAGCGCGCGCGCGTGAGCTTATTGGCAGAGCTTTTTGGTGAGAGAAGGAGACATGGTGCCTAAATGAACCTTGAAGCCTCTGTCGCCTCTAATGGCCATGAAGTCTAGCATGGCCCAGCCAAGCCTGAGAACCAGCATGCGAAGCGCAGGGGGGGGGGGGGCCGGCAACGCTTCGCCAAGGGCAGCTATCGTTGCTGGACAAAAAAACGGTAGACCAAGCACGGCGCAGCTCGGGAATCTTAAACGACCACTCGAACTGAAACATCTGGGCCAGCTGCACTTTCTTGGCCCATCGAACGATGGGCGCACAAGCAATGCGCCAGCAAAGGCCCCCTGTCAAGAATGGCCGAAGTGGCGAGCGAGCGGAGCTTAGAGTGAGGACTGACAGCACTGAAGACTTTACGACGAAGGAGGAGCAAGTCATAATCTGAAATCCCCGTCAATTCACTTCCGCAACTCAGTCCCGCCAGCGGGCCAACAGAAAAGAAAAAAAATAATGGTTTTTCTCTTGAGCACCCTTTTCTGCTTGCGCAATCCAGAGGCCATCCTGCAGGTCGCCGCGATCCTGGCCTTGAGATCGGCCGATCTGCCCCTGGCTCTGAGGGCGCGACCCGCAGCGTAGTCAATGTCTAAGTTGAGGGCGGAGGGCGATCTAGCAGAACAACAACCCGCAAGCTGGGCAGCGACTTGCTCTCCAACGTGCTTCGACGAGGCAAGAATGGCGGTCTTCTCCATCGCAAAAAAAGCAGCGTGAGACATCCTCGACAATATAATTCAACTTGCGGGCCCCTGAGACAACGCTGGGCGCTGCGGCCTTAGACGACCCGTTGCGCGACAAGACCTGGTCTTCAATGTGCACGTCTAAATCGAGATTGGGCTGGGGAACGAGGCGATCACATTCTTCCGTTCCATGAACCCTGATCAGGGCGGCGGCGCATGAACACCCCGCGATGACCCCGCTGGCATCGAAATGGGGGGCATCAATGGCCCCGCCCAGGCAGAGAACACGCCCGCGCTTGCAGGCGAACAGGGCAAGGCGCGTCAGCGCAGGGGGGGGAGCCATGTCTGTGGCATCGGGCTTCCATCTCCGCAAGGCTGATGGTGTCATTTCCGATGGCCGAAGAGTATCGCGCAGGAGCAGTGGCCGTAAGCAGTGCCTCCTTCCGCCTTGACAGCTTGACGCCAAACAGCATCCGCCGCCCCTCGATGCTGGCCGGCAGCCCAGTACCTCCGGGGGTGTTGCTGCTCTCAGGCCAGGGCAAGGGGGCGTCCGAGGCGCCCCCGCACCCTGTACCAAGAACAGAAAACCCCAATCGGTCTGCACCCGCCACTCGGTTTCGAGAGGAGAGCAAACAACGAGACGGAAGTCTGACGAGGAAGAGCTCCCACCGGTTCCATCAGCTCGATGACCATACTGGAACAAGTGAGGGCATGATCCCCAAGCAAGTGAAAATGGCGACAGTGGAAGCCATCGAGAGACACGGCGGAATCCTTCTTGCAACGCTTAGAGACAGCCCCAATCTCATCAACCGATAACTGAGGTAACGGGTCGATCGAGGACCCGGCGGGTCTGGCCCCCTCCCCACTTTCCCACAGCGCCGCAAAGCGGTCGCCTTTTGCCTTGGGAAGCGACAGTGGGTCAGACACCGCGCAGCCTCGAGCGCTGAGGGTGGAGGTGGGGGTCCAGAGAGAAGGGTGCCGAATGATTTGGCGCGCGGGCTTGGAAGCAGCATCGATGCCCACATACAGCCAAGCTGACCACCCAGCTCGGGACTTTTGGTCAAAAAACCAGGTGGCCGCGTCGAGCTCGCTCCTGACCGCAGTCCCGAAAGCTTCAAAATCTGAGGAGGAGGAGACGGACCGAGCTGCGGCTCGGACCAGCGCAGCAGCACAAGCAAAAAGGAGAGCACGGGTGCCAACATGATTGGCAATGTGCGCAGGAGGCCTGGTGAGAAGATTGCCCAGCGCAGACACCTGGCGGACGTGACCAGCGCGCCTGGAGAGCATGTCGCGCGCCACGGTGCAACGAGCCACTTGGTCGCTCGGAGCTCAGGGTACTTGGCGCGGCCTTCCCCAGCGAAAACGGAGCGCTACACCAGTTGGGGCCCTAATCCTCGAGGACCTAGCATAATGATTTCCGCCCCAAGGATCGGCGCCAAATCTTTCTCCACGTGATTCGCCCAAGCCTGGTAGAGGGGTCCCACGGGGCTGATGGCCCCCTTGCAGTCGCCTCCCTTAACGCGACCCAGCGTTTTTTTCAGCCACGTCCAGCTCGCGGGCCCACGAGACTTCCCTAGGACGAAGGCCAAACGCAGGTTCGACGGGCAGGGGGGGGAGGTTCAGTCAACCTCACATACTCGAATACCTTTGGCCAGACCCCCCCGAGCACACGAAATAATCGAACGCGCCGGCAGACCCTGAGGGGAAGTGCGCGCAGGACGGAGGAACAACGACAGTGCCACACAGCTCGTTAGTCAAGCCCGACTCCTTTAGGAGCGGGGGCTCGAAGTTGCAGTCCGCACCCGCAACAAAAGCCAGGCTACTTTGCGACGGGAAGAAGCCAAGCTGCGACAATAAGCTGCGATTGCGGTCTGAGAGGTCTTCAAACTGATAGAGATAAAACGAAGCCGCGACGATGGGGGGCAACCAGGGAGATGCACGCAGGGGGGTGGGAGGAAACGGCGGGCGAAACATAAGAGCCTAAACAATGCAGGGGTGTAAAAACCCAGGTGAATGCCGGCCACCACCGACGCCCACCGCACATAGAGCACAGGCGGTGAGATCAGGGGCCCCTGGTAATCACGCGACCAGGGAATAAAACGATCGAGATACGGAACACCAGGGCGGCGACGAGCCTAGGACATTGTGGGAATGGGCCATGGCGGCGGGCGAAAAGGCCAAACAATGCGGGGGGGCAAGGTCTCAAGCGCAAGGCGGGCTTCCACTGGCAGCCAGCGCACATAAAGCACAGTCCGCGTGAACAAGGGCCCCTGGTACACGAACAGGGGAGGGGCGATCGGCAACTGAGCACTAGGGCGGCGAAAAGCCGGGGCAGCGCGGGAAAACGGTGGGCGGAAAAGCCCAAACAGTGCAGGAGGTGTCACATATCATTTGCAAAGCGGCTCACCACTAGCATTCGCCGCGCATGGAGCATTGTCCGCGTGAACATGGGCCCCTGGCCGACGAACAGGGGAGAGACAAATGGCAACTGAGCTCTAGGGCAGCGAAAAAGCAGAGGCAGCGTGGGAATGTGCCGTGAAGCGCGAGAGCGCCACTATTCTATGTCACAGCGGCCACCAACCGCACGCGTGACGGGAGCCAGGGAGCGACCAGGACCCAGGAAGAGGCATCCCCAAGAGCGAGGCACAGCGACGCACCGCCCGTCATGTGTCCCTTGACTCGAACAGAGCCTGCCGACAGCCGAAGTGGTGGGGCAAACCCATGGTCCAAAACATCGAGCCGCGAATGGGGCCCCTGCAAGCGGAGCGGGCTATTGTTTCGCAACTCTTCTGTATGTTGATCCAGCCGCGCAGGTCAACAAAGACATGGAGGGCGAAGCTGGGCCTGCGTCTGTGGACCAGGGTCCCGACGACAAGAAACGCATTGTGAGCCCAAGCAGCGTGCGCTTCTGAGCCGTCGCAAACAGCATCCCCGCCATGGACTTCCGCCGCGTCGGTTGCGACCTGGAGGCCCGGCTCGCCATCCGCCGGACGCAGCGGCAACCCGAGGCTCGCGAGGCAGCGACGGCCGAACGAGCCGCTGGCGTGGGTCGCAAGCGTAGTCTCTGGGCATTCGGCTGCGGCCAGGAGGATCCCGCAGACCGCGTCGTCAGAGACCCGCGCGCGCTCGCAGGAGACAGGAGGCGCTCAAGCAACGACGCTTGAAGCCAGGGCGGGCGACCCGTGGATCGTCTCGACCTCGTGGTGCGTGAGTTTCGGTCCCAGAAAGGCGTCGGTGCGCCGCAGAACGAGGCTCGTCTAGGACGGTCGACTCTGGAGAGACTCGACTTAGGCAGGCCTCGGGGATTCCACGGGCGTCGCCAGGAATGCCGCTATCCGCGGTAATGAGCGCCCCAGTGAGGAAGGGAGCGGGAAGTTCGGTTCCACGTGCACTCGGGCCAAGACGGGCAGAGGCATTGGCACCCGCGCCTCCCGTAGACGTGCGATGTTCATAGAAGAGACGCCTGGACGCAACCAAGCTCCGCTGCACTCCTAGGGGGAAAGGGGCCGGAATTTACGACTCTGCGGCTGTCAACTCCTTCAGGGTCACGGGGGCCGGCGGAGAGAGAGCTCTGGCAATGGTTCGGAACTGCGGGAACAGGGCGACAACGCGTCGCAAACTCTGGGCGGGGCCCAGGGGAGTATCGGCAACGCAGTCAGACACGGGCGCACCTGGCTCATGTTCTAGAAGACTGCTCGTGGCAACCTGTGCTCCAGGGACAAACTCCATGACGCGGCCACCAATGCCATGCGAACCAGGTGCAAACACGGCAACGGAGTGGGCATCCGAGGTCTCGGCGCGATCAGGTACCTCACCGTCTTCCCCAGCGGAGCCGCCCCAGTCACCGCAGCCTTCGTCACGCCTGGGGTCATCTGGCTGCTACCCAGGGCCCGCGAGTGGCCCGTGGCCTTCCGACGTTCCGAGTCCACCAGGGCGGCACGGGGCCAGAACATCACCAGGGCGGCGAAAAGCCGGCACAGCGAGAGTGTTAGGCATTTGCATGTCACCAACACCATGACGTCAGGGGGCCAGATACTCGATGGGTCGATAGCGCGCATGCCAGCCGCGCCCGGGCAAGCGCCAATCGGAGCCGGGCGCGATGCCTGCTCGACAGGTTCGCCGGCGCCATCCAGGTTTCTGACGTCGTCCACGTCCTGGCTCGCCTTCTTGATGCCTTCCCCCAACCCGCGTCCTCCTTGTCCTCCTCATCATGACCGTCGTTTGCCAGAATCCATGGCGTAGACCCCCACCCCCATGCACTCTGGGTTCTGCTGCGCCCGAGGAGGAGGGCCGGATTGTTCGACTCCGCGGCTGTCAACTCCTCCAGGGCGCAGGGGGCCGGCGGAGCGAGAGTTTGGGCCGGGTTTCGCAACTCTGGGAGCAGGGCGGCAACAAGTCGCACGCAACGGCGGGGGAACAATGGCATCGCTGTGGGCCGGGTCCGAGAGAGTATCGCCACCGTTGCCAAACGCAGGCGTACCTCGCTCGTGATCGAGGAGTTCACCCGTGGCAGCTTGAGATTCAGGGGCAAGCTTTCTGACGCCGTGCGAACCAGGTACAGGCGCAGTGGAGCGAGCATCCCAGATTTGGACGCCATCAAGGGCCTCGCTGTCTTCCCGAACAGAGCGCGAAAAACCGGCACAACGCGAGTGTAGGTGTTTGCATGTCATCAACACCAGGGCGGGATAGGGCCGGAACTTCGATGGGTCGAATCGCGCACATGCCAGCCGCACCAGGGCGGGACACAGGCGACCCAGCCTCTCCAACGGCACGCCCAGACCAGGATTTCGAGTCGAATCCGACGGCGGCGACAAAGGTTCCCTCTTCGGCCAGGGTCCCTTCCTCAAACCCGTTTTCGATGTTGCTGGTCGCGTAGAGCTCCACCTCCACCTCCACGAGGTCCTCCCATTCCTCTGCTTCGAACTCCTGCGACCCCACGGCGGCCGCTGCCAGAGCCAGCCCCGCGGGCCGCGGCCCGCGCGGGACCGCACGGGCGGCGGCAGTCACCGCTGCCGCGGCCGCTCCAGCAGCCGCTGCGGCCGCGCCTGCAGCCGCGGCCGCAACATCCACGGCCGCCGCGACAACCGCAGCGGACACGGCGACAACCACGGCGACTGCAGCAACGGCGCCAGAAACCAACCCGGCAGCCGCCGCAAAAGCAGCATCGGCATCCTCCTGGGGACACTCGGCCGCCAGCCAGGCGGCTCCGGCGCGGGCCGAACTGACTGCCGCGACAGCAGCACCGCCGACGGCCAGCGGGGCACCCCCACAGCCAGACCCGCAGGGCCCTGGCCAACGGAGATCAGGGCAGCAGCGAGCCGCGCGGCCGCCGCCCGCCGCTGGAGGCGCCGCACGGCCGTCCGCGGCAGCCCGCTGGGAGACGGAGACATGGCACCAGGGATAGGGGCGTCGAGAAGAGGAGGCCCCTCCTAGCGCCCATTAGGCCCGCGGAAGTCCAGGGAAGACTCTGCCCCCCAGGCCGCGCCGGCCAACCTCGAGCCAGAGGGGCTAGAGCCACAAAGGTTACGGAACGAATGGCAAACGGACCGAACAGAAACTGCTGTCGGGTCATCAGTACAATCTTCAGAAGCCCCGTGCAGATGCCACTTCGCAGTTTGTGCCAACACACAAAAATACATCTCCACCGACGAAATCAGTGGCCGGCACGCTCCAGAAGTCTGCAAACATCTTACCGCCTGGAAAGCGTGTCGTTCAGGTCGCCAGTATGTCGCCGGCTAAGATACCGAGTCACTCCCTCCCACGTTGAAATAACTTGAACAAGCCTTCTTGACAGCCATGGGCTCGGTCTCCTGTACTCTACTCTCAAGCTTTAGCACCGCCAGTCCGAGGCCATCCAAAGAAGATGTTGCCCTGCCAACGTATTAGAACGTTGCCCATGCCCCCCCCAGATAAGAATGTCGCCGCGGCTTGTTGCAGCGATCCACTTTAGCGAGGGAAACCCTGCATCCGCCGTACACGAGCACAGCAGCCGCATAGAGTCGCACTCAGACTTGCGCTCGCTGCTGGATCCAGCGGTACCTCGAGCACCCCTTGCCTTATTATCCTCTCAAGCTCTCTTTCTCTCTCTCTCTCTCTTCCTTATAAGCAACTGCTCACTGTCGCACAAAAGACGCACCCGTAAGCCAGGCAGGGCGGTTCGCCTGAGATTCCCTGGCAACTTACTACCTCGAAGCCCAAAACCCAAAAACTACTTTCCAAAATATTGCTCTCGCCCTGGCGCCGCGAAATCGAATCTCAAACTTTTCGAAAGATTATATACGGACAGGGGCCGGTGCGTTTCGAATGGGTCGCTTCCGCCGTAGTGGCGCGCGCACTCGTGTACAAGCTGCCCAAGAATTACACGGATGTACGGCAGCACCTTTTCAAACATGGGGTCTCGCCTGAACCGTCCTCAACCTAATGTAAGACGAGCGTGGCTTTGTGCAAGTGTCATACGGATGAAGGGCGGTTCCTTTTTGAAACTGGGGTTTTCGCCTGAGACTTCGTTCGATTTTGTCGTCGTGATATTCATTTTCGGCAACAGTTGCATGCATGGAAGGCGGCCCTGGCTCCAAGCGGGGCTATCAGACCGTGTCTTATTCGTTTTAGCTTGAGGGATCGAGGGATAGAAGGCGATTCCTTTCAAAACGGAGCTCCCGCCTAGACGTCATGCACATGGGGCGCTCGTATGTCAAGGGGGCACGTCGCGCAATCAGAAAGAGTGATTGCTGGCATAAGCTTATGAGAACGGGGACTTGAGACGGGAGGGTGTGCTACAGCATAATTGATACATGTTGGGCTTACTATGGTCTTCCTCCTCCTCCTTTTCATCGTCCTGGTCCTCATCTTCCCCTTCCCGAGGGATCCTGGGCTACAGAAGACGTCTCATCCTCGGTGCCTCAAGGGTGGACAGAACTGCTCGGAGCTTCCCTACGCCTGGCGTCTGCTAAAATTAATACCCCTTCTTCCCTCCTCCTCCCACCTCGCGTTTCCCTCCTCAGCGGGCTAGGTTGGCGAACTCATGGGGAGCCAAACGGGGGTGGCCCTTACAACTGGAGCAGAATATGACCGGGCAGGTCGTAGCGGCACCTGTCTTGCAGGTCAATGCGCCTTTGCAAAATGACCCTAGAGCTCCTTCTAACTGGTGCACTTGGCGGGAGATGCACAGGTCGGCTGACAAGATATGTACAGGTGGGCACCTAGGAACATGTATCGATAAGGTCAAGTCCCAGGGGCGCTTGTTGGCAGGATCACTGGATCATTCAAATGAGAACGCGGAAAAGCAAGGAGGGGGGAGAACAAGTGGACTAGTAGGGATGTCCCAAAAAAAGGTAGCAACTGGCATGGCAAACTTGCGTTCCACAGGAAACCCGTGGAGCACGCCGAAGACACGCAACATTGCAACATATGATCGAACGATTTCCTCATTTGTTGCCGATTTCTGGGAGGACCCCACCGATCCAACGTTGACCAGAAGCGCGGTCGATACTCATTCGTCGACCGGTCGTGCTACCGATTGTGCTCGAGTGCCAACCCAAACTCAAGATGGGGCCTCGACTCAAGATGGGGCCTAGACCAGGCCAGGAATGTTGTAACAGGGTCGCCTGACTGGGAGTTACACGCACGCGCATCAGCAACGCCTACAGCAGAGTCAGGCCTTCTAGTGTGTGTGTGCGTGTGATCAAGTATGGCTGCTGACTTCAACTCTGAACTTCCACGCGTGAGATGCTAGCTTCGCCGACCCTCGTGCCATCGGGAAGGGATTCAATTCGGAAGCCCCAGCCGAAAAACATATCAAACAATCAAAGCACCTTCTGCAACAACATCGCGAACACGTCCCGCTCGCGCCGGTCCTCACGAATAATCTGCTATTCCAGCCGCGCAAAGAGCCCAGAAAGGAACACACACACACACAAACACTTTTCACGTCGGCGGCTAGGCAGAGGGTGACTGCGCTGGCGATGAACGGCATGAACGGGGGTACCGTTGGGCCGAAGTGTGCTACCATGCAAGAGGGAGGAGGATCTGTCACACGCGCAGGCACACGTAGGCATACCCACATACACACATACACAAAAAAAAGGCACGGACGCGCGCGCACCCACACTATCAGACAGTCAACGCGCACACACATAATCAGCAACTCACAGACAACTCTACATCCCACAAGACACAAGTCAGCACGCACAACACATACCTCGCAGTGCATGTTGCATCAGTCCACCAGAAAACACGTGCCACACACAACAAGCATCACACAAGACACATCACGCAACAAACAACACACGACATACACAACCCCCCGACATCGCTTAGAGACTGCACACCACCTGTCCGGCCTGGCCGCCCCGCCCAAATTCCACGGGGAGTGGGGGGTTGAAAGACCGAGCGCGGGCAAGGACGCCCGGCAACTAGAGGGGATACCCCAGAGGGGGGAAAAGGGGGGAAAAGGAGGGGAGAGGAACCGGAAGGCGGAGGAAGCGGGCTCGCGGCCGTGAGACCTGAGCTGCCGACCCCCACCGCTAGGCGCGCGCGCGCCCGCCCGGGGAGGCAAGGAACGGGGGACAAGAAAGGGGGGGGAGGGAAGGGAGGGGGGAACTCACGCCGAACAAACAAGAACACGGCCAGGCAGGAGGGGCAGCTGACAGAAACTCCGGCGCCGGAGCGGCGCCCATCGGAAGGGGATTTGTTGCAGGTCTCTGGCGGGGGGCGCTATCCCGCCAAGGCACCTCGGACAGGGCGCCGCGCCGCAAAGCATCGCGACTCCGAGCAACTGGGAAGAAGAGGGAAGGAGGGGGGGCAGAAGAAACGAAGGAGGGGGGCGAGGAAGGCTAGGAGTCGTCGTCGCCCAGAGCCGCCAGCAAGCTGAGAGCAGCGGACAACGCGCCCCCATATTCGGGGGGCTCTGCACGCCTGCGCAGCACGGCCCGCGCCGTGGCCCTGCGAATGGCCACAGGGAGTTGCTGGAAGAGGTGAGCCGCCCCTGCGCCCGCCGCTTCTCCGAGGCGCCCGTCGCTGGACCAAGCCAGGCGGCGGAGGGCGCCCGCGCCCGAGGGGCCCCATCCGCCCGACGGTCCCGCCACCAGGGGGACGAACGTTATCCCATGCCGCCTGCGCTGGGCCTCGGTGTCCAAGCGCTCACGCTTGGTCGCCTCGCACGCTTGGGCCGCGCGCCCTAGGCCGAGCCGAGCCATGCCGAGAACAGCCTACCGGCGCGGCGAAGATGCCGCAAAGTCGAAAGCAGCAGGTGTCCCTCGGAACCAAAATTGCACGTGGACGTCCGCAGGGCGACGCCCGCTGACCTGCGTGTCGCCAGGCCGGGGCGGCAAGAAAGCCGGGCGCTCCAGCTCCGGGTTGAGGCCGGCCGACGAAGCAAAGCACCCGACCAAGTTTCGGGCGGCGCTGTGTCGCAGCACCCGGTCCCCAGCGCCTGCGCAAAGACCCGAGCGGCGGCCGTGCCTGTCGCACGCGCCGTCGCAGCATGGGCAGTGGCGCGTGGACTCGTAGACGGGCACTAGAAGCCGGCGCGCGACCTCAGTCACAAACTCCTCTGGTCCGAAGAGCAGCCCGAGGTTCTCGTTCGGCGGCGCATCCAGGAAGCCGCTTGCGCCGGGGAGCTGTTCGGACTGAGTTTCCGCTGGGTCTGACTCGTCCAAGCCAGCGCAGAAGGCCTTGTGGTCGTGGTCGTCCGAAGCAGCAGAGAAGCCCTTCTGCGCGGCGCCCTCGAGGGTTTCTGGGCGCGTTCCGCTCGCCCTTCGCAGCCGGGCGCTGTAAGCGAGGAGCGCCTGTCCGGCCCTCGCGCTCGCGCCCTCCCGCCTGTAGGCTGTGTCCAGCGCGGCGCAGAGGTCTCGGGTCGCAGCCAGGCTCGCCAGGAAGGCGCCGGGCGCGCGGGCCTCCAGGCTCCGCAAGCCTAAGCCAGCAAGAGCCAGTCCGCGGGCCGCCTGGCGCCACTGCGCGTCCGTCAGGTCCGCCGCCAGGAGGTCGGCGAGCGCGCGACGCTGGCACATGTCGGAGCTGCCGAGTGCTTTCGAGTGCAGGGCTGGCGGGGTCGCGCGGGCGCTGCGCACGAGTTTGCTGAAGCTCGCGCAGTAGCGTAGCAGCAGGAGGCACACATGCGTGAAAGCCTCGCAGTAGGCCTGGTCGCCGATGGGCGCGCCCTGCAGCTTGAACCCACCCCGCAAAGCGACGCGGCTAACGCCAGTTTCAGCCTCCGTTAGCAAAGGGGCGGGGGAGTCTCCGCCGAGGTCTGCGGGGGCACGTCCAGACGGGGCAACGAGCTCGCACTGGCCAGCGTTCAACTCCAAACCGCGCTCCAGGCACTGGGCTTGTATAGCCAGCGCTTGCGCCACGGCGTCCGCGTACAATCAGAAAACCAACGGGAACGCATCCATACACAAAGCACGCTCGCAACATACATGGCACACATCACAATGGCCAACACGTGCGCACGACGTTATACAACTTGTAACACCACATGCACGTTTGGTTTCGGCAATCGATCGCGCGGCGTCTCGGCAAGGACCGACCCCCTATAAATCAAGGAGAAACAGCACATGGGATGACCACAAGGAGAGGCGGCGAATACATCAACACAAGTGCAAGTGGCCAGGCAACTGGTACACTCCAGTCTGAAGTCGCACAATCAGCTCGACGAGTGCAAAATCTGACCCCGACGTGAAGCATTGAACCATGCAAACGCTCGGACGTGCTTAGCGCGTCCGAGCTGCACTACAAGGGACGGGAAGGCATCCGGGAGGGCATGCAGCATGCTGGATTGGATTTCCTCCACATGGGCAGGTCTGGGAAGAAACCGGTTAAAACCAAGGGTCAGTATCGCGAATTGGCCACGCACCCAAGACGTTTCGCTCCTCTTTCGCATCGCAACCGTCAACGTTACAGCCAACAGATACAACATCGTCGTCATCGCGCGGCTTGCAATGTGAAGCTGGCGTCGCGAAAATGCGCGCCGGTCAGTGCAGGCATGTCGAAGGCGTAAGGACAATGTTAAAGGTTTGGAGGCCACAAAAAGACGGTGATCCAAAGCCGCAAACATTTCCACACTCGCGATATGGTCGGAGGGCGGAGGGAACGACAAGCCCCGGTGACGCGTTGCGCTTAAGCCGCTTGGGATCAAGCCCGCAGATCGAGCCGCGCGCGCTGGGCCTCGACCCAGATTGCCGACGCCATCGGCGGGAAAGGCGCGGCGCGAGGCTGCTCCCTCGAGCGGCGGCGGCGACGCAGGCGCAGCGACCCTGGCCAGACCCGCCGCCGCTGGACAGCCGCGCGCCCAGCCTGCGCGCAGCAAACAGGGTGGGGGGCGGGAGAAAAGGCGCGCGCCAGGGACCCGGCGAGAGAGTGGAAGCGCCTGCCGCGCGCGCTGCTCTGCGGCAGAGGGCGCCGCGCCCCCGCGGCGCCCATCCCTGATTGAGGATCGCCTGCTGCGCGCGCTGCTCCGCGGCAGGGGATCCGCAGGATGCAACTGAACACCTCGTCGAGCATGCGAGTCGGCGAACTCATGATTCATGACCTGTGGCCACCCTCGCCGCCTGAGCAGACGACGTGGCATCGAAATGGGCAGCTACCTCACGCGCAAACATCCAGTCTCCGACTTCACTTGCTTGAATTATGTTAGCTCCGCCAACTAGCAGCGTGGTTGGCTCAGCCAGAAACGCAATGACAATCAGGGGCTGACCGCGCATCAATAATTTATTGGCCAAGGCCAGAGAAAGCATGACGCCCGCGTGGGTCAGGAGCCGCATGGAGCAAGACATCACGTGGCGCCATAGATTCGGGTCCAGGCATTGACTGATGCAACCCAATGCATGCCGCAAAGAGCAACTATACGGGCAGATCCACTCGGGCGCGCTGACGCGGCCACCTCAGCAAAAAACGCATCGGGGGGGCGCGGATAGACGGCCAATGAAAGACAGAACCGTCGCCGAACATATGCAGAAACTACAAGACGACTGGTCAGAGCCACCCCGAAAGTCCCAATGGACCTCTATGCTCAAGAGAAGATCGGGGACAAGACGCTCAGGGTCAGGCAACCGCGCCGAATGTCACAATGGATCTCGCTGGAATCTCTGACGAACTTGCCCCGCGTGCGCCGGCGAGCCGCGCAGGCGCAGACCTTCCCACTTGACAACATTCCCATAATATAAAATGGAGAATCGATGCTCCATCAATGGAGTCGTGCCAGCATAGAAAACAGCCCAATGGCAAATGAACGGATCCACTCAATACCGCGGGGAGACACTGACTTTGACGTCGCCCAAGGCACCCGACGCGTTTCCGAAATTGATGCAATTACAAGGGGCCGTCCAACATGAACAAATATAGCATGATGAGGCACCGTCTGGCACCGAACCCAAACGTCAACATCCCATGAAATGGAAAAACACACCAATTCCCGATGATATTTGTTATCAACATCAGTCTATACTGTGATCTCCTGGCGCGGCCCACGAAAGCGGCGAGAAGGAGCTCCAGCCGAGTCGCAAAAACGCGGCGACGAAAGCAGAAGCCAGGCCTCGAATGTCGTCCCAGAGGGTATCGCGCGAAGCCTCCGCGATTGCCCGAACTGAGTTGCTCCCGAAGCAGGCATTGCACTTCGGGGTTCTTTCTTCTGGTCCAAGACGGGGCCTGTGTGTCGGCTTGGCGGTTCCGCGCCGGCCGTCGCCGCCCCGTTGCCGCCCCGTTGCCAGCCGGTCGCTGGCCGTTGCCTGGGCTTCTGTGTCAGCCGGGCAGCTCCATGCCAACCACCGCCGCCCCGTCGCCGTCGCGTCGCCGCCCGCGGCCCCCCTTTCATCCTCTACAAAAAATATTATGCGCGCGAACTTGTTTATCAAAATCATCCATGTCCAAGAACCCTTTGCAGCAGACGAGACGAAGTGCACACGCGCGCGTCGTCGCGAGCGCATGCCGAAATTACGTAAAAGTTTGAGGTCCCATGGGAGTTTCAAAGTCGAGCGGCACGAAAACAACAAACATATATTCCGCACCAAGGATTTTCGTTCTGTTAAGCAAAAACACATGCGCTCCCGCTCTTGCATTTCCTTCAGATAGCCATCGATCTTTCCACAGCTTCATAAAGTGCTACCCAACAGGCCTCTATCGCGAGCATGTCGAGATCGTTCGAACGCCTTTCGCGAATGCTGTCGCAAGAACCCTCGGCAACAAATGGGACGGACCGCACGCGCGCGCGTTGACGCGCGCGCACGCCAGGATCTTTCAAAATAGCGCAGGCGCCGTAAGGATTTCAGAAACGAGTGCCATGATTTTTCTTGTTTTCCACATCCACAGATTGGATTATTGTCAATGCTCCTACCGCAACAACTCCTCACTCACCTCCCTCCCTCCTTTTCCGTCTGATGTTATGTTATGTTAGGCTATGCTGCGGTAAGGTACGGCATCATGTGATATGTTATGGTGTGACATGACATGTCTTGTGATGATATGGTATGTGATGCTATGGAGCGCGAGGGTGCTTTTTTATTGTAGATTGTGTTCTGATCTGATATGTTTCCCCATGTCCAACGGATGGGGCTCTTGCTCCCCATATCCAAAGGATGGGTTTTTGTTCCCCAGATCCAGAGGATGGGTTTACTGTTGCTGCTCCGACCGCGCCGAAGCGAAACCGCCCACTCACTCACCTCCTTCCTTCCTCCTCTTCCCCACCCAAAGCCACACGCAGATGCCATGTTACGGTATGGCATGCGGTGCGATGATACAATTGGTTATGGTACGTTATGGTATGGTACGGTTTGTTATGGCATGTCATGGGACGCTGTGACATACACTGTAATGCAACTCTACGTTCTGCAGATTTTTGTATGCCATGTCGTGTTATTGTATGATGATGGTGGTGGTGATGATGGCGATGGTGAGGAGGGCGATGCAAGTGATGATCGACCGTATCAGGGGGGCAACTGACATGCCGCACGCTTAGTTGTCAGTGGCGTGCACGGATGCTGCTACACTGGCAAATTGCTCTGAAGGGTCCGCTGCGGTTCCGTGAACAAGCGTCGCCTCGAGCTTATGGTAGGTGCAAAGGGAGAGCGCACCAAGGCGCATGGCGGCACTGCGAGAGAGCGCGCACGCTGCGCAGTTGCAATCGTTGTCGGCACCGAGGCCGAGTGTTCAAAGAGGCGAAGGGGGGAGCGGGGAGTTCACTGGCGACAAGGCAGGAGAGGTAAATGCGCGATGGAGTCGGGCTGCTGACTGCAACAAAAATACAAGATACAATTCCACTGACGCGCATGCGTCGCGACGCTGCCCACCCTCCTGCAGGGGTCTCGAGTGGGCCCCAGTGCCGCGCAAGCTTGAACGCGCGGAGCATGGAGCACCGCAAGGCATTCCGCCCACCGCTCACCCACCGCCCCGCTAAACGAGGCGGAAAGGCCCCGCGCAGACAAAACCTTAGCGATGGTGATCTCGAAGCCAGGAGGAAAGGGAGAGGCGCGCAGCGATGCAGACAGAAAACGTTGGACCTTCCCATTGCGGCCTTCGCCCGCCGCGCTGGCCTGTTCGTCGCGAGCCGCCCCCAGCGCCGATCGCCAGGCAGCCGCGGGGATTGATGAAAAGGGTGGCTCCTCGGCGAGCCTGTCAGATCGCCGCGAGAAGTCTTGCTCTATGTCCCAGCAAAGTGCACCCATTGTCCTCTCGCCCAGCGCGCGAGTGGAACATGAAGAGCAGCCGCGTCAGACCACTCACGCAGCTGCGATTCCCAACCTCGCAAAGTGTGAAAGCCGCATATGCGCAGGCTCGCCGCGTTCACGATAAGCGCGGAAGCGGGGGCCGCTAAGCCGCGCGCCCTGAAAGAAAACACATCGGTCAACCGAAACGTGCTGGGCGGCAAACGGAGGACTTTGCGCAGAGCGAATTCTTCTTTGTGTGACAACGGTTGCAATGGATAAAGCTGCGCAAGGTAACTGAGCGTCGAGAGGGCAGTGCTGTTGCACAGAAGCAAACTGACACTCGATGGCGCGATCGATCGTGGAATGTCGCAAGTCCGACTCCACCATTTACGAATGGCATCTGCCCAAACTCCGCTCTCCGTGGCCGCGGGCCCAAATTGCACTCCGAGGTACTCGGGCTGGCCAGCAACCTTGAAACCGCGCCATTCGGGAATGTTTGACTCTAACAATGAACGAATGCGATGGCCAACCTCTGGTGTGACCTCCGCCCAAAGGGGTGCGACTGCAGTCTTGCCGGGCTGGGGCCTCAATTGCGCTAGCTCCTCGGCGCTTTCGAAGGGAGGGAAGACGCGCGTTAAATCTGACAGGCAGGGCTGCACAGGCCCCGCGCCATCAGCACATCATCCGACCACCCCCCGGGGAGACGACGACGACGACCCCGCCACCAGATGGGTTAACGTCCGTTCCAAAGCGATGGCCCGCGCCGAGCCTGAAAGTGGGCAGCCTTGCATTTCGCCCGACCGCAAATTGAACATATATTGCATTTCGCCCTGAAGCATAGCAAAGCTGCGGGGCTCAAAGTACAGTGAGGCAAGCAAATTCATATGTCCAAGAGGCACGCGAAATCGTGAGAGTACCTCCCACAGACAATCACGGCCCAGGGATGGAGACGCAGCGGCTATATCGAACGCAACAAAGACAGGCGCCTGATCTTCGGCTGTCTCGCTGATGCTAGCCGATCGGGCGGCTGTGTCTAGCTGGAGCAAATTGCGAAGACAATTCCTGCTAGGGGCGAATCCTTGCTGGACTTGGCGCGCGCGCGTACGGACCAGTCCTTTGAGCTTCTGATTGGCCGCTGAAGCCTGGATCTTGACACCCGCGATGCGCAGCGAGAGAGGGCGAATCTGATCAGGGCCACGCAGGCACTGGTAAGCATCGCTGGGCTCACTTGCTTTGGGCAAGAACGCGAAGATGGAGTCTTTCAGGGCCTGTGGTACGTGGTAGCCCGCCATGAGGTGCTGCCAGAGGCCATGCAGGACTGCGACCTGGCCCTCCGAGACCATCCAAGCCTTGTAGCCTATCGGGACCAGGAGCACTGTGACGTACATGTCCGAGCGTGTTCTGAAGGTCCGTGATGCTGGGCATTGCCAGGTCGGCCATCTCGTAGGCCGGATGGTGTCGCTCCAAGTGTTGCCTGATCTCCAGTCGATTGGCTGGTTGTGCCTGGAAGACCGCTGACCAGTGAAGGGCCTCCAATACACTGCTAGGGTCTCTGGTGGTTGCCGACTGGGGGGACTCGAGGGCATGTTCAGGACGGATCCGTGCTAGAACGAGACGACGGCCTCGGGGTCTCCATAGCATGGCACGGCGGCGAATTGCCTTGATGGATTTGAAGTGGCGTGCTGCCACCTGCTGCTGACCACCTCGTAGGGCACGTTGAGCTGCTTGTACTGCAAATTCGTGGTTGGCCTCGAGCTCAGCAGAATATAGGGAACGAAATTGACGGCGAAATGCGTCTGACTCCCTGAGCTGCACCTGTCTATTTCGAAGTTGAAGATACTTGGCGCCCTCGTCTGAACTAGCGATGATGAGCGCCGCGAGCTTCGTATCCTGTCTCCAGACTGCACGAGATATGCTGCGTAGCATGATGTTGCGCCCCCCTCTGGCTCGCTTGTCACCTGCACGAAAGGGAAGCCATTGCAGTTCATCTCGAGTTTGTTTAGCCGCTTCAATCATCATATCCTTCAGATGCTGCCATCTGGTAACAGGAGGGATGCGATCCAGCCCCGCCGCATCCACAAGCTTTTCCAATATAGCCTTATACCTTACGTCGCTGAACACCGCATCTGGGATGCGATGGGCCGCGGCGCCTCCTGGAGCCTTGAACTTGAGGTTGAGCAGCAGCATGGAGTGGTCGCTGAGCCTCCCCTGGGACATCTCGAGAGGGTCGGAATCCGCATTCAGGAGGACATCCGCGTCGAGGAGGAAGTGCTCGGGCATGGCAAGAGAAGGCCCTGTCAATGGCGGAGGCGGTGTATTGTTGGCGACTGAAGTGTGTTTGGATGTCGGCCTACACCTCCTGTGTTGTGATGCAAATGATGATGATGATGATGATGATGATGATGGTGATGAAGATGCCGACGATGAGGGTGATGATGATGGCGGAGCAAGTTCGGAAGATGTCTCGAGCGAGGCGCGGGTTTCAGCGCCCCCGAAGGGGAGCCGCCAAGGGGGGCCTCGCTTTTCCGTTCATGCCACAATCACAAGGATGTCTGGAACGGTTTGCCTGTTTGCGACCTCAACGTCCCCCGCGTTCGGAGAATATTTGAAGGGCGTCTCGAGCGAGGCGCTGGTTTTCGCTCCCGCGGGTGGCCGCCAAGGGGCATTGCGCTCCTCCGTTCGCGCCCAGATTGTGAGGATGTCTCGAGCGCTTTGCCTAGTTTGATGGCCAGACTCGCGGGCGCGGATCCGCCTGAGGATGCGCTCAGGATGCCGCGGGAGGCCCCAGCAGGCCCCAGGAGGCCCCAGGATGCCACGGGAGGCCCCAGGAGACATCGGGGGGCCACAGGAAGCCCCAGGAGGCCACGAGGCCCCAGGAGACACCGGGCGGCCAGAGGAGGCCCCAGGAACCACTAGGAGGTCCCAAAAAGCTACAGGTGGCCACAGGAGGCCACAGGAAGCGCTAGGAGGCCATAGGAGGCCGCAAGCGGCCCCAGGAGGCACCAGGAAGCACCAGGAGGCCCCAGGAGGCGACAGGAGTGGCTCCAATCCCCGGTGCTTTGCGCATGCTCCTATAGATTGCCACCCCTCCCCCTGGAGTGCGAATCCCATGCGTTTTACGCCTGCTACCATTGATTGTCCTTCTCGTGAGCGTGGCGCATCTGATCCTACAGGTCGGGCTTCCCCTGGGGCGCGAGTCCATGGTGCTTCGCGCATTTTCCTATAGACTGCCCCTCTCCCGTCGCTCCTTTCCGAAGTGTTCCGCGCGTGTTCCTATAGATTGCGCCTTCCCTGGGGCGCGAACCCTCGCCGGGGCCCCCACGGGCTCCCGGGGGCCCCGGGGGGCCACGTGTCCCGGCGCACTCGCCGCCCGCCCTCCCCAGCGCGATATTTTCGTCATTGTGCTGTGAAGCTGCTGATATGTTTTGCTCCCGCTGCAAAAACCACGGCTGCGCGCCCCAGTTGCGCGCGCCCACTGGGGCCATCGCGGCGCCCGTTGCTAACCGCTCTGCTGAGCGGTGAAGCGGCCCCAGCGGCGCAAGCACACCAACGACGCGGGAAGGCGACCCACGAGGCAAGTGAACCTCGCTCGGCCAAACGACCACCTACACATCGTCCTGCACGTTTCCGATCCCCTGGGAAGCGCACCAGGAAGCCCGTGGCGATGTGCAGTGAGCCTCTGAGATTTTCTCTGGCGAGCGCTCATGACCCACGCGCAACTGTCGGAACTTCCCCGGCCGCGAGGCTGGACAGGTGCCGGTGGAACAGGAGGTCGATCGTCAGCATCAGCCTCCTCTGCCACCTCTTGAGGCTCATGGGCCTTCGCGCGGAGCTCCAGCAACTCTTCCACGAGCTGGTCGCTCACGCCTTGGATCTTCGACTTTAATGCCCTCAAATCCCCCTCGGACTTGGGCGGGCCCCCGCGCATGTGCGCGTCTCTTGCGGCAGCCACGTAGTCCGCCGAGAGACGACGGAGTGGCGCCTCAAAAATATAGCGCCGGACAATCTCAGACCCCCAGCGCGCCAGCAGCTGGATCGACACCAGCGGCAGCCCGAGGGAGGCCAGCCACCGAACGCCTGCAACTCGGAGCGCGTGGCCTACGAACCGGGGCCTGCTGAGGTGGTCATCGAGCAGCGGGGGGCCGAGGTCCGAGGCGGACCACCACCCGCCTTGCGCGGGCGCTCCCACGTTCTCTGCCTGCCCTGTGCTGTCGGGTCGTTCTTCGATGCAAGCATATCCCACGATGCCGACATGGCTTTGTGGTCAATCGATACGTGGATGATCTTGGACAGCGCGAGATCCACCCCCTCATGCAGAACATGATGCCCACGAGGGACGTCGCGAGACCCACGGGGCCGTCGCTCACCTTCGGGAACCAGGGCATCGACGGCGACAGTTTCAGCATACCAAGGACGTCAAGCTCAACTGCCTGCCTCGCCCGCCCCACGCCCCGCGCGATGGGCCAGGCGACGCCGCGCGCTGCCCGATCCAGAAATTCGTTCCAAGGATGTCCCTGCGCGACGTGCTCGTCTTTGGCCTTGGACTAGTTGTTCGCTGGTGACCGGCAACCGCCTGCCTTGAGAAGGACCCCCGCCGCCTCGAACGACTCGGCCGCCAGCGGGAATGCATCAATTTACCCCGCGAACCAACGGTTGTGGAATGGCGCCCAGGAGTCCGCCGACCCTGTCGGCGTGTGGAAGACGCTGTTCCGTTTGACTCGTCGTCGTCGTCGCGGTCGCGGTCGTTGTCGTCGTCGTCGCCTTCGCCGCTCCCCCCCCTTTTCCCTAAGCTAGTCGCCCCCCCCGCCCCCCCCCCCCAGTTTCACCGTTTCCTCCTCCTCGAGCGAGCCAGCCGCAGCCAAATGCAGCAACGCTGCCATTGAGTCGAAAGGAAATGATCCCTTCTCAGCCGGGGGGGGGGTCCCAGTTTGAAGGGGGCCGGTAGGCCCGTCCAGAAGGTGCGCCGTAGGCGAAGCACAGCTCCTGCTCCGCTGCATCGTAGCAACGATAATCCCAGTCGTAGGAGGTCGTCGCGAGAGCGACGGGCCATCTCATGCGAAGGATGCGTTCGGTCTCGATGGCGAGTAGCATGCCTCGCAACGAGGCGCAATCACACGTTGGCGGCCGGCCGCTTGAACACAAACGGCCGCCTTCCCGGCCTCGGTGGCCCCCAGAGCCATCCCGGCCTCCTCTGACCTCTTAGCCTCCTCAATCTCCTTGGCGTCCGCGGCCTCCCTGGCCTCTTCCGCCCTCTTGGCCTCCTCCAGCTCTCTGGCTTCCTCCGCCTTCCTGACCTCCTCCGCCGCGAACGCCCCGGCCGCCTCGTCCTTCTTGGCCTTCGCGAGCTTCACGGCCGCCTCCGCTTTCCTGGCCTCCTCTACCTTCTCAGCCTTCTCTACCCTCTCGGCCCTCATCATGGCCCTTCTGGCCTCCTCCGCCTGCGCAGCGGTCGGCGTCGCTGTCGGCGTACCGGTCGGAGAGGCTGTCGGAGCGAGAGTAGGAGATGCCGTGGGCGCGGCTGTTGGTGCAGCTGCCGGAGCCGAGGCTGGCGCAGCTGTCGGCGACGCTCTAGGTGGCGCAGTCGGCGCGGCTGTCGACGCCTCGGTCGGCACAGTGGCCGGCGTTGGCGACGCCGTCGGCGCAGCTGTCGGTGCTGCTGTCGGCCCGGCCGTCGGCGTAGCTGTTGGCGCCGTGGTCGGTGCCGCAATCGGTGGGCCTGTCAGGGAGCCGGTCGGTACCATCCTTGATGCCTCTGTCAACGAGGCGGTCGGCTCCGCTGTCGGCCCAGCCACTGGTGCCGCAGTCGGCGCAGCAGTCGGTGCCGCGGTCGGAGTAGCTGTCGGCTCCGTAGTCGGCGCGGCTGTCGGTGCTGCTATTGGTGCCGCAAGTCGGCGCAGCCGTTAGTGCCGCCGCCTGCGCCGCCGTCGGCGCGGCGCTCCGAGCAGCTGCCGACGACGCTGTCGACGCAGCTGTCGGCGAGGAGGTCGGTGCCGCGGTCGGCGCAGCTGTCCGCGCCTCAGTCGGCGCAGCTGACGGTGCCCCAGTCGGCGCATCTGCGGGGCCACCATCGGCGTCGCTCTTGGAGGGCCGGTCGGTGGCATCGGTGGCTCCTCTGTCGGTGCAGGCATCGGCGAGGCGGTCGAACCCCTCGTTGGCGCTGCTGTCGGTGCCGCCGTCGACGCGGCTGTCGGTGCAGTCTGCGCAGCTACTGGTGCTGCAGTCGGCGCGGCTGCTGGTGCTGCGGTCGTCTTGACTGTCGGCGATGCTGTTGGCGCAGCTTTCGGCGAACTCATCGGTGTCATCGTCGGAGCCGTAGTCGACGTAGTCGTTGGACCGCCCAGGTGCTCGTCGTCGGCGCCGTCCCCCATGGAGCCATACACCGAAACAATTGTAGCCCGCCCCCCTGCGACGTCGCCGACGGCCTCGCTCTCCATGCTCGCCTTGTGCTTTGCTGCCCCCCTCGTGCTTTTCTCTATCGCCTCGGACTCGTGCGTCGCAGGCGCGACGCCCCGCGCTGGTCTGCAGGCTCTCGGGCACGCCCATCGAGTCGTGCCAGATGATCGCCCACCAGTCCGCCAGCGCAGCCTGGGTCGCCTCGGTCGCCTTCGGGCCGTTGTCTAGGTCGAGCCTGCCGTCCGAGACGCTCTCCACGATCCCGACCTTGAAGTTCACCCCGTCGACGCCGCTGGCGCTGGCGTCTGAGCTGGCGTTGGTGTTTGGGCAGGCGCCGGCGTTGGTGCAGGCGTAGGCGCAGGCGTTGGCGTCTTCAGTATCCTGGGCCTCCTCGTCTCCTCCTGGCGTGTTCGCCTCCACGTTCCTCCCCCCCCCTCCTTCTCCTCTCCAGCCTTGGGCTCGAGGCTGGCGTAGGCGCAGGCGCTAGCGTCCGAGCTGGCGTCGGAAATAGCGATGGTGCTGCCGTCGGAGCTGGCGTCGATGCTGGTGCAAGCGCTGGCGTTGGGGCCGCCGTCAATGCAGGCGCTGGCGCTGGCGTCCTCAGCCTCCTCAGACTCCTCTGACGTGTTCGCCTCCTCCTGCTATTCCTTTTCCTCCTCCCCCTCCTCCTTCTCCTCCTCCTCGGCCTTGGCCTCGGGGCCAGCGTCGGTGTAGGCGTGGGCGTCCGAGCTGGCCTCAGTGGAAGCGTTGGGGCTGGCGTCGGAGCTGACGTCGGCGCTGGTGTTGGCGCTGACGTTGGTCCCAGCGTAGGCGCAGGCGTGGGTGCCAGCGTCTTCAGCCTCCTCAGCCTCCTCAGCCTCCTCGTCATATCTTGGCATCCTTGCCCCCTCCGCCTAGGGGCTTGCTGCTCCCCTAGCGCCGGGCGGCGTCTCCTCTCCTCCGCCAGCCTCCGCGGAGCGGTCAGAGGCCCTGCTGGCCCCCGCCGCCCAAGAGCTTCTGCCTAATTAGGACTGGCCTCGGTCTTGGCCGCGCGACTGCGCACCGCCCGCCGCTGGCGCTGGCCAGCGCTGGCGGCGGAGCTGGCGTCTGCGCTGGAGCATGCGCTGGCGTTGGCGCCGCCGTAGGCGCAGGTGTTGGCGCCGCTGTCCTCGGCCTCCTCAACTTCCTCGCCCTTCTCCGGCATCTTCGCCTCGCCCTCCTCATCCTTAGCCTTGGCCGTGGGGCCCGCGTAAGCGTAGGCGTTGGCGTCCGAGCTAGCTTCGGTTGAAGCGTCTGTGCCGGCGCCCGGGCGGGTCTCGGTGCTGGTGGCGGCGTTGGCGTCGGTGCGACCCTGGCCCCCGTCGCGTTGGAAGGCCTGGCCGCCCTGACCCCAAGCGACGCCGCCGCAAAGCCTTAACAGTGGCGTGTTGCCTCGGCCTCTCCTCTTCTTCCTCAAGCTGCTGCTCCTCCGCGCTTGCTGGTCTTTTGCGCAGGGCGTGGGTGCTGACGCTGGCGATGCGGACGACGATGTTGCCGTCCGTGCTGGTCTCGATGCTGGCGTCGGTGCTGGCCTTGGCGGTCTCGAACCCAGTGGCGGCTCCCGCGGCGCAAGGCTGCCAGCGGCGGCACCGTGGCGCGAGGCAGCCAACGGCGCACAGAGTACTGCACACTGGGGCCGACTCGAACTTGAGGCGGCTGCTGACGACGTAGATGGCGCGCGCGTCAATGCTGGCGTCGGAGCTGGTGTCGGTGGCGCCTGCAATCCCGACGTTGATGCAGACATGCCGCCGTCGACATGGCCGTCGTTGCAGCTGCCGGTGACGCCGTCGGCGCAGGTGTCGGCGCCGTGGTCGGCGCAGCTGCTGGCGCGGCTGTCCGCGACGCAGTCTGCGCGGCGGTCGGAGCCGCCGTCGGCAGCGCTGTGGACGCAGCTGTCGGTGCCGCCGACGGCGCCGCTGCCAGGGCCGTCGTCGGCGCAACTGCTGGTGCGGCTGTCGGCGCCGCGGTCTGCGCGTCGGTCGGAGCCGCTGTCGGCTGCCCTGTGGACGCAGTTGTCGGTGCCGCCGTCAGCGCAGCTGTCGGCGCCATCGTGGGCGCAGCTGCTGGCGCGGCCGCCGGCGCCGCAGCTGTCGGCGCCGCCGTCGGCGCAGCTGTCGGCGACGCCGTCGGCGCAGGTGTCGGCGCCGCCGTCGGCGCAGCTGCCGGCGCGGCTGTCGGCGCAGCGGTCTGCGCGGCGGTCGAAGCCGCTGTCGGCGACGCTGTCGGCGCAGCCGTCGGCGCCGCCGCGGGCGCAGCAGTCGGCGCCGTCGCCGGAGCAGCTATTGGCAAGGCCGTCGGCGCGGCGGTCTGCGCGGCGGTCGGCGCCGCAGTCGGCGACGCTGTGGGCGCAACTGCCGGTGCCGCCGTCGGCGCAGCCGCCTGTGCCGTCGTCGGAGCACCTGCGGGCGCGGCTGTCGATGCCGCGGCCTGTTTGGCGGTCGGAGCGGCCGTCGGTGACGCTGTCGCCGCAGCCGTCGGTGCCGCCGTCTTCGCAGCTGTCGGCAACGCCGCCCGCGCAGGTGTCGGCGCCGTCGTCGGCACAGCTGCTGGCGCGGCTGTCGGCGCCGCGGTCTGCGCGGCAGCCAGAGCCGCTGTCGACGCCGTCGGCGCGGGTGTCGGCGCCGCCGTCGGCGCAGCTGTCGGTGCCGTCGTCGTTGCAGCAGCTGGAGCAGATGTCGGCGCCGCGGTCTTCGCGGCAGTCGGAGACACTGTCGGCCGCCCTGTGGGCGCAACTGTCGGTGCCGTCGTCGGCGCGGCAGCCAGTGCCGTCGTCGGCGCAGCTGCCGGTGCGGCTGTCGGCGCCGCAGCCTGCGCCGTCGGCAGCGTTGTGGACGCAGCTGCCGATGCCGCCGTCGGCGCAACCGCCGGTGCGGTCGTAGGTGCAGCTGCTGGCGCGGCGGTCGGCGCGGCGGTCTGCGCGGCTGTCGGAGCCGCAGTCGCCGACGCTGTCGACGCAGCTGTCGGCGCCGCCGTCGGCGCAGCTGTCGGCGACGCCGTCGGCGCAAGCGTCGGCGCCGCCGTCGGCGCAGCTGCTGGCGCGGCTGTCGGCGCCGCCATCTGCGCGGCGGTCGGAGCAGCTGTCGGCTACGCTGTCGACGCAGCTGCAAGTGCCGCCGTCGGCGCAGCTGTCGGTGCCGTCGTCGGCGCACCTGCGGGCGCGGCTGCCGGCGCCGCAGTCTGCGCGGCGGTCGGAACCGCTGTCGGCTACGCTGTCGACGCAGCTGCAAGTGCCCCCGTCGGCGCAGTTGCCAATGCCGTCGTCGGCACAGCAGCTGGCGCGGCTGGCGCCCGCGCTGGCGCAGGCCCTGGCGCGGGTGCCGCCGTAGGCGCAGACGTTGGCGCTGGCGGCCTCAGCCCCCCCAACTTCCTCGCCCTCTTCTGGCATCCTCGCCACATGCTCCCCATCCGATCTGGCGTCGGCGGCAGCGTTGGCGCTGGCGTCGGGGCTGGCGTTGGCGCTGGGGCAGGCGCTGGTGTTGGTTCCAGCGCAGGCGCGGGCGCTGGTGCCTTCAGTCTCCTGGGCCTCCTCGCCCTCATATAGCGCCTTCGCCTTCTCCTCCTTCTCCTCGGGGCCGGCGTAGGCGCAGGCGTTCGCATCCGAGTTGGCGCCAGAGGTAGCGATGATGCTGGCGTCGGAGCTGGCGTCGGTGCAGGTGGGCGCGCTGGTGCTAGTGCCAGCGTGGGCGCAGGTGTCGGGGCCGACGTCCTCAGAGGCCTCAAACTCTTCTGGCAGGTTCGCCTCCTCCGCCAACTCCCCCCCCTTCATCTCCTCCTACTCCTCCTCTGCCTTGGCCTCGGGGCCGGCATCGGCGCGGGCGTTGGCATCCGCGCCGGCTTCAATGGAAGTGTTTGTGCCAGCGTCTGGAGTGGCGTTGGTGCTGGTGCTGGCGTTGGTGCCGGCGTAGGCGCGGGTGATGGTACTGGTGCCAACGCCCTCAGCCTCCTCAGCCTCCTCGTCCTCTCCCGGCATCTTCGCCCCCCCCTCCTCTTCCTCGGCCTCGGCTGCGCCTGTGGGGCGCGGGCTCGAGTCGGGCCCAACCGCGCCCGGTCCGCTGAGGGCTCGAGGCGTAAATTCTAATAGAAAACCGCAATTGCGCACCGCCCGCCGCTGGCGCTGGCCACCGCTGGCGGCGGAGCTGGCGCGGGTGCTGGCGCAGGCGCTGGCGTTGGCGCGGCCATAGGCGCAGACGTTGGCGCTGGCGTCCACAGCCCCCTCAACTTCCTCGCATTCTTCCAGCATCTCCGCCTCGTCCCCCTAATCCTCAGCCTTGACCGCGAGGCCCGCGCAAGCGCCGACGCGGGCGTCCGATCTGGCGTCATCGGCAGCATTGGTGCTGGCGTCGGGGCTGGCGTTGGCGATGGGGCAGGCGATGGCGTTGGTGCCGGCGTAGGCGCAGGCGCTGACGACTTCGGACTCCAGGGCCTCCTCGTCCTCCACTGGCGTCTTCGCCACCTCTTCCCTTTCCTCCCCCTGCTCCTCCTTCTCCTCCCGAGCCCTGGGCTTGGGGTCGGCGTAGGCGCGGGCGTCGGCGTCCGAGCTGGCGTCGGCGATGGTGATTATGCTGGCGTCGGAGCTGGCGTCGGTGCTGGTGGATGCGTTGGCGTTGGTGCCGCCGCAGGCGCGGGCGTTGGCGCCGGCGTCGTCAGCCTCTTCAGCCTCTTCGGACTCACCTGGCGCGTTCGCCTCCTCCGCCAATTCCTCCTTCATCTCCTCCTCCTCCGGCTTGGCCTCGGGGCCGTCGTCGGCGTGGGCGTTTGCTTCCGAGCCGGCTTCGTTGGAAGCCTTCGTGCGGGCGCCTGGGCTGGCGTCGGTGCTGGCGCTGGCGCTGGCGTCGGTGCCAGTGCGGGCGTTGGCGTCCAAGCTGGAGTCAGCGATGGCGAGGATGCTGGTGACGGAGCTGGCGTCGGCGCCAGCGCAGGCGCTGGCGCTGGCGCCGGCATAAGCGCGAGCCCAAGTGCCGGCGCGAGCCCAGGGGCTGGCGGAGGCGCGGGCGATGGTCCGGCCAACCTCCTCTTTGCTCCTCTCCCCTGTCGCCTCTTCGGGCGCCTCTTGCTCCGACGCCTCCTCATCTGCCCCTCTTCTGACTGCCCCTCCTCCGGCGCTTCTCCTGTCCAGTGTCGCCTCCTCGGAAGCCTCTTCCCCCTCCTCCCCCCCCTTCTCCTCCTGCGCTTTGGGGCGCGCCCCGGGCTTGGCAGCGCCGCTGGCCCTGCAGATGCCGAAGTCCGCGCAGCCGTCGGGGAGAGCGCCCCCGGCCCGCTCTGGGCCGTCGTGTGTCTCAGCGGCGGCGGGGGCACCAGCCACCTGAGGCTGCTGCGGCTCGGCCGCGTCGCCGCGGTGGTCCTCGGCCCGCTCTGGGCCGTCTTGGACCTCGGCGGCGGCGGCGGGGGCGCTAGCCACCTCGGGTTGCTGCAGCTCCGCCACGTCGCCGCGGTGGTCCTCGGCCCGCTCCGGGCCGACGCGGACCTCGGCGGCGGCGGGGGCGCCGGCCGCCTCGGGCTGCTGCGGCTCCGCCACGTCGCCGCAATTGTCTCCCACCTGCGGCCCCGCCACCTCGCCGCAGCGGTCCTCGGCCCGCTGCGGGCCGTCGCAGACGTCGGAAGCGGCGGGGGCGCCAGCCACCTCGGGCTGCTGCAGCTCCGCCGCGTCGCAGCGGCGGTCTTCGGCCCCCTCCGGGCCATCGTGGGCCTTGGCGGCGGCTGGGGCGCAAGCCAAATGTGCATGTTGCAGCTCCGCCACGTCGCCGCGGTGGTCTCTGGCCCGCTCCGGGCCGTCGTGGGCCTCGGCGGCGGCGGGGGCGCCAGCCACCTCGGGCTGCTGCAGCTCCGCCATATCGCCGTGGTTGTCCTCGGCCCGCCTTGGGCCATGGTCGGGCCCCTCGCGGCCCCCAGTGCTGGCGGGGGCGCCAGCCTCCTGAGGCCGCTGCTGCTCCACCCCGTCACTGGGGCGGCCCCCGAGCATGGCCTCGATCCCGGCTACGATCTCGCGCGCCGCGAGCCGCTGGTATTGGCCAGGCTCTGCGCCGACATCGCGGCGATGCTCATCATCCTCATCGCAACGCCGCTGGGCATCGCGCTGCTGGTCACCCTGGCCGCACGCGCCAAACTCGCGACACTTGAGAGAGGGGGGGTCGTGCAGGTGCTCCACCTCGAACTTCCTCCTCGTCCTCCTCCTCGCTCTCTGCCTCCTCCTTCTCCTCCTCTTGCCCATCGTATCTTCGCCGTCGTCGTGGAGGAAGGCCTGGCCCCGCTGGAGATCCCAGACCCTGGCTTCCATCCGCTCGTGCGGCGCGCGCCGCTCCAGCCGGCTGAAGCGCGCGTCGAAGGCGTCGAGCGCGGGCTGCTGGGCATTGCCCTTCACCTCCCGGAGCAGCGCGAAGAGCAGGAGCCCGGCATCATAGCCCTCGTCCAGAAGCCGCGGCGCCCTCACACCAGACGGCACCTTGAAGCCTCCGGGCGCGCCGACGGCGGCGCCTCCCGCTGTCGGCGCGCAGGCAGGTTCGGCAACGCAGCCTCTGTAGAAATGGCCGTCCGAGACGCGCGCGCCGCGCAGCTGCCACCCCGCGCTGCTGGGCTCGCCGGCGCAGCGCGGGTAGCACCCGTTAGCCCACTTGCCATGCGTGTCCGCAAGCCAGCAGTCGGCGTCGTCGCAGCAAATGAAATACTCGCTCGCCCACGCCCGACAGGGCGGCGGAACGCCCGCCGCGCAGGCGCTGCTGGAGCGCGGATGGCAGCCGCGACCTCCCCCTGTCGCAGGCCGCCCTCGCCGTGCCACCTTGGCCGGGGCCCGGCCTGCGAGGCTGGGCGGCGCGGCCTCGGCGCGGCAGCGCCGAGCTGAGCCCGCCCGGGCCTGGGCTGCCTGTCCCTCGCCCCGTGGGAGGTGCGAGTGAGCTCGCGGGGGGCGTCCGCGCCTGGCGGCCCAGAAGTGGGCGAGCTCGCGCAATGGCCCCGCCCGCTCACCCCTAGGCCCGCCAGGCCCACAAACTTGAACACAAACGGATAAGGGCGCGCGAGAGAGAAAGAGAGAGAGAGAACAATATATATATATATATAGAGAGAGAGAGAGAGAGAAGACAGAAGTGATGGGCTACGCCAGCAGGGCAGAACCCCCTGTTCTAACGAACGACTAACTCGTCTGCTTGCCCTTTCAGATGGCCCCAGGCAACGGCCATTTCCCTTCGGTCCTCATTCCTGATTGCCGGTGCCTTCTGCTCATGTTCTCGAGGGGCTCGCAAGGCTTCCGGTGTTACCTCTTCGGCCTCGAGTCTAGCAGCCTCGAGTAGATCGTGGATCTCCTGATTTTCACGTGCTGCTCGTTCTCGAGCCTCTTACTCTCCGTCTCCCCTGGCAGCGTCGGCCATTTCTTTGTTCTCGGCTTTCTCTTTCTCAGCCTGCGGATAGGAAGCTGACGCCATGTGTTCTGCCATACGTTGAATATCACTTTTCTCGTTCTCCTCTTGCGCAAGACGCCGCTGGGCCACATCCGGAATTCCTGCTACGCTCGCTTCTGCTTGCTGTATCCGTCTCCGCGCATCTTCCGCAATGACAATTCTCTCTCGTTCGACCTTCTGCGTCGTTGCCTGTCTTTCTGCTTCAGATTCGGCTAGCGCCCGCTTGGCTTCTTCAGCGGCTCCCTCATCAACTTGCGCCTCGAGGATACTTTGCTGTGCATGCGCGCTCGCAGCTCTCAATTGTCATCGATCCTGCCTATGTTTCTCTCCCCACCCCTGGATGGCAATGCGACGGCAGTTGCGTTCCTCCAATTCAACGCATTCTCCGCAGAGCCAAGCAACACTGCACTTGGGACATGCATTCGAACAGTGCGAGCGCACTGGCCTGAGTCACGGCCCCCCCCCGATTTACGCGCTTCTCCCAGACATCAGTTCTCCGCCTGAGGCGGGCGCCTAAGTCCAGCATTCCAGCAACTATAAGTGACTCAAGGGCACTGAATCCTCTGGAGCTGGAGCGTCCGGCCCTGGGGGCCTTCCTGTTCCCTGCTGGAGCCGGGAATATGGTGCCCCCTGGTTCTCACACCCATATTGATGAAATCGACATCCTGGTTTTGGACCAGCTCGTCTCTTTCGTCCTGCGCCCAGCTCATCATGTTCTGGCACCCTGTCCCTGCTAGACCTCGCCAATGCGAATTTTGGTCTGCGAAAGCCTTCTGGCAAAGGGGAAGCATTTAAGTCGTCATCCTCATTCTTAGGCTTCTGTATCTGTGGAAGTGAAGTTGCCCCCGTAGGCTCTCTGGCATGCCTGACCGTGCCCAAGCCTTCGGGCGAGTTCAGCGTCGGCTGAGCCGACGAACTCTCGCCTTGCCCTGGGCTTCCTCCATCTCCAACATCATCATCATCCTAATCAAGAATAGCCTGTTGAAGTGCATTGACCGTTGCATGGTCACCTGTCTCGTTCTCAGCCAGGTCTGCGCCTGGGACGAGCACGTCGGACCCATCAGCGAGGGGATTATGGCGACGAGATGGGCCGGGCGAGGTATGAAATTGAGCGTACTCTTCAACCCTCTCAATTGAATGCGAGCTGCCCCTTTCAGATTGTAGATCGCTCTCCTCCTCGCCCTGACCATGAATCTTAAATTGCGCTGCTTTTCCAGTGCTACAGCTACCTTGATCTCACGTTTCTCTGGGCACTCGTTCCAGCAACTTCTCCATCTCATGGTCTAAGTCAATCGATGGTTGGGAACTCGGGTGTGCCGGCGCCAGATCAGATGGCCCCCCGGTGGGAGTTTTGGCTGTGCCATACCTCCCGCTCGGGGTTTGTTCCCTTGTCGCTGTCATCGAATCAACCGGAAAGTTCCCCTGACAAATCAAACGCAGTTTCCGACGTTGCGTTTCTGGGGGGCGAAGAGAACTAGGTCGCCTCATAGGGGCACCTGCACCATGCATACACATCCTCGGAACGGTAACGTTCTTCTATTATTCCGACACTCCTTCCCGTGACCCCATGCTCTGCGAAGCTAACGGCTGTGCCGCCGTTTCGGATGAGAACCAATCTTTTGCCAGACTATTCATCGTCCCTGCAATATGTTTCGATGATTCATAATGTTCAGTGGGCTTCGCGGATGACATGGGAAGAAAGGATAATGCCGCTAAGCTAGCAATAGGGTAGCCCTGAAGGGAGGGGGCCGGCCCGCCGGCCGACGCGCGCGCGCGCCGCAGGCTCGCTCCTTTTCTGTTCCCCTCGAGCCAAACAGCTTCAGGCAACATGACAGTCACGAGCAGCACTGCGCATCGCAGCGCAAAGAAGCGAAGGCAACGGGCGGCGGAATGGCGGCGCGGAAGGACTGCGTCGACTGGTCGGGGAGACGGGCATGGGAAGGCGGAGATGCACAAGGGCGGGGTCGGATGGAGATGGAAGGGGGGTGGGAACGAGAGGGGTGGAGAGGAGGCGGTGGCCAGAAGGAGGAAGGATGAGGGGAGAGGGGGGGGGGGGGCAGTGGGGGCGAGCAGGATACCACCCCTCCTCCACCTCCTCCCACTTCTTCACCGGCCACCCCCCTGCTTCATGTCATACATCCTTCCCCCTTCCTCAGAAGTATCCTCCTCCTTTTCTTGCTCCTTCTCCCCTTCCTCCTCCTCCTCCTCCTCCTTCTCCTCCTCTTCCTGCTCCTCCCCCTCTCCCCCCCCTTTTGTCTGTTTCCTCTTCCTCCGCCTCCCCCGCCCGTCTCCCCAGCCCCCTTGCACCCCTGTCACTCCTCCCCCACTGGCGACGAGGAGGGGGCGGGGAGGAGGAGGACGAGGAGGAAGATGAGGGGGAGAAGGAGACGCGAAGGAAGAGGAGGCGAGCAGTGGCACGTGATAGACTCTCTCTCCTCCCCGCATCGATGGCAGCCGATGCAGATGATGTTTTCCGTCTCGGATGAAACAGTCAAGCAGCGCGCAACTCTGACGCGTCTTGAGCCAAACGTCGCTGGCAAAAGCTGTCGGGGCAAATCCGCGCTGCAAATCTACCTGGGCCCCAGAGGTCTCTAGAGGGCCCCGAGAGAGACATGTAACAACTTACTCTCGCGATGGCTTAAAACTGCGCGCGTGAAACACAGGCTCTAGTCTCACTGGCGGACGGCAACTGAACGGAGGAGGATGCATTAAGTTAACTACATAATCAACAACATTACAGCGGCGATGTGACAGCATCGGCAAAGAAACGCAATGACAACAAGCTGGCCTAACGCACAGGTGCTCCACGTAGTAGATGTCGAAATAGAGGTACTGTCCTCTGATGATCCGCACGTGGAAATCGAAACTCACAGTCTCATAGAGGATGACGTGATCTATGTTCGCCAAGTTGCCCAGGCCGCAAAGAAGTTAGCATCTTCTCTCGTCTGCAGTCTGGGCTCGTGAACTCCATCTCTTAGGTTCATGCTTGGGCTTCCATTCGCCTTGATTCAGAGCGTTCATGACGTCGAACCTGCTGATGCTGCCCTTGGCGAGCCCGTCGCATAGCATATCCCTCGTGTCGATCCAGATCAGCTCTGCTATGATACCGCGGCCCAGCCATTCTCGTACTCTCATCACCGTGTATGACAGATGCCTCTCGGTTGGTAGCTGAAACTCGGCCACAGCACACGCCTTGAAAAATGACTCGCTGTCGGTGAACACAACTATCTTCCTGCTGAAACCACCGCGTTCCGCACAAGTTGCCAACGGTGCGGCTGACTGCGAGCCTCTGTCCATCTCATGCAACAGTCCTGCCAATACAATACACATGGATGCTGCGTCTCCACCTGCTCCAGCTTCTGCACTGAACGTGTTCCTATTGACTCTGGACTGCTTCTAGCTGGTCGTCACAAACATATGAAGCCCACCGCCAATGCGTGAGCTGGTGTGTTGACAAAGTCCCATGATATCTGCTCGAAGTGCCAGACAGTCCGGCCCGTCCGCTCTGAATGCTGAATCCACAATACAACACAGCGCCGAATCCCCCACCATTTGTGAATACCGAACTCCTGCATGGTGTGTCTGGATCCACTTAAGACTCAAATGCAAAACTTGTGCATGTCGGTGCTTGAGCTGCTTGGCATTCCGTTGACACAGTCCTACGAAAACTTGAATCTCTGGTCTCGATTGTGTCACCCATGACAGCGATCCCAAAAGACTCCTCGCCAAAGTGTGTAACTCTGTGCTGAGATCGTCGTCGGGTCGATGAGCTGAATGTGCCGACAGGGGTATCATGTGTAGCTCCATGATGTAGCCCTTCTGGTGCGTGTACATCGACTTATTGTCCCCTGCCTGCTCGTGTTCAACTCCCAACTACGTAAACTCATTCATGTGTTTGCTGTATTTGCCGAACGCCTTTTCCAGTGCCTTCAAAAACTCTTCTCGTGCCGAAGTCGTAGATGATCCTCTTAAATCGTCGAGGTGTCCGCAAACCAGTGAAACGCACTTGTTCTGGTTGTCGTGCCTCATGTACAGCTTGTTATCGGTCTTGCTTGGGATATGATGTGTCGCGCTCATGGCTTGTGCTAGCTTCAGAGCGAGCAACCTCGGTGCGTCCTTCAATCCCCAAATCGGTCGTAGGATCCGTAGGCAATGTTTCTCGTGATCGAAGTTCTCCCAACCCTTGAACGTCCCTAACACGGTAGCGGTCTGGACGTCCACGATGAGTTGACCCTGCCTGATCAAACCGTCCGTCGTCATCTGGTTAATCTCGTCGAACGTAAGGCCCTTGAGGAAAGCTTCAGAGATATCCAACGCCCACAAAACATATTCGTTCTGGCATGCGTGACTGTTCACTACTCGTGTGCTGTACCGGGCTGCAGTTCCGCTGAAGGTTTCAACCTTTGACTGCCTGTCCTTGAACCCTCTCAACGTCCATCGGCCCTTGACCTCGCGCTGCTCCTTGCCGTCGGTAACCATGATCTTCCGCTGGAAAACCCAAGTGCCGTCCACAAGGTTGGTGGCGTCCCGCTTGGGCATAATGCCAACGCTCTCGAGCTCCAACCACTGCTGCCACTCTCTCTTCATGGAGTTGATGACCTTATCATAATGCCGCTGCTGATCATCTGCGCTAAGGTTGCGAAGATCTCGCTTGATGACTTGGCTGCTGAGCTTCGATTTGGATAGGAAGTACACTGAATCGTATCCTTCGGGGATGCGCTGCTTCGTTCGAAACTCCAGATTGGCAACATACCAAGGTAGAGCAAACTCGGCCACGGGTTCCGCGTGCTCGAAATGATACGTCACGTCGCTCGGTTGAATCAACAGGTCGTGCTTCGTCTGCTGTGCCGGTGCCTCGAAGTACTCGTACTCGGACTGGTCGAAATCGTTATTCTCGCCCTTTCGACTGAGCAGGGTTTCTGGTTTCCTGCTCATGGTATACGCCTTGAACTCGTCCATCGTAGTGGGTAACACAACCTCGTTGCCGCGATGGTCGCAGCAGAGGTCGTCGCCTTCTGCAATGCGCCAGCCTCCGTCGCCGGGGTCTGGCGGTGGTCCGCCGTTGTCGTTGCTTGGCCCAGGCACGAACTCCTCGTCACTGATTTCTTCCATCGTTGAAGATGAGGTTGGCCGCGCTGCCGGAGTAGTCCGTGCTGCCGCTGATGTTGCTGCGCCTGAGGAGGAAGCTGCCGCGCCTGCCGCCGGTTGATACGGTGGAGGATCCAAAATAGGTCCTTCGTCTCGATCGACTGCTGGATCTGGTCGCTGATGTTTGGCAGCGTGGGCTGCCTTTTCCTGATCTTCTTCTTCGTGGTCCAGCATACGATACTTATGCGCTCGATCGTCGTCATGTACGCCTCCGCGCTTTGTTCTTCGTGCTGGTCTCATATCTCCTTCTTCTGATGGAGGAACAGCTGGTGGTACCTCGGGTACTCGGACTGGTTGAGGTTGTACCGGAGGTGCTGGATTCATGTCCATGTCCGCTGGTACTTCCACCTGATCGCCATCGTCGTCGTCTTGCTGGCGTCGCCTGAAGAATAGCTGTATAGATGATATATTCCACCAATATGCCTCTGGCCGTTCGTCTTCACAAAGGATTCGCTTCCAGTCCACGTAGGTGCTGCTGTACTGACTTGTAGAATAGCGAACCGGTGAATGCTTATACCACCATCTCAGACATGAGCTGGGCATTTCGGGTAGATTCTGAAGATGATGCATGCCACAGCCAATCCGCGCTCCAAGACAGTGTCGTACTCCTGCCAAGAGTGCTAGGTGAACGATAGCGCTCCACAACCTGGGGTACTGAGTGGTGTTGCGCGTGGGTTCCCAACGTCCCGCTGAAGACACACACCAGCCGAAACGTAACACTGCCCTTGCACAAGAATCTGCAAACTTAGTCACCTGCGTCATGACTGTGCTGGTACCCGCGATGCTGCTATCCTGACTGCTCGCGACATGTAGAAATTCTATGTACAGCGCCCTCCTGACGTCAGCGATTCTTACTGACATGGGTCGTCCTTGCCACTTGCAATGACTGAGGCCATCTCGCATGTCTGACATGTCCGTGATCTTGCAGGGTCCGATCCAGTTGGTGACGCCCTTCTTGCCGGTCTTCCTGGGGATATCCACGAACTCGCCAACTTGCAGTTCGAGGCCTTGACCGGAAGTCCGAATCTGGGCGTACTCTGGCTGTCGCAGTCGCCTCTATCATTGCCGTGTTCGCTAGTTCTCGTACTCGATTTGATCTAGGTATTGAAGCTGTGCCGGTTGTCGCCCATAAAGCGCCTGATAAGGGGAGAAGCCACCAACATTCAGAAACTGATTGTGCGCCATGAAAGCCTCGGCCACGATGTACTCGTCTGGGATGGCCATGTCTAGTTCTTCCGCTTGGGATTTGATGCGCCGTATGGCGTTGCGAACAATCTCATGATGTGGTTCAACGATGGCCGCCTTTGAACCGACTGGCTTGGCTCGTCGCTGAATCTGAAGTTGATCGCAATAAGTACGTGCTTCGTCGGATTCCAAAGCTCCTTCTTGATCTGCAATGAGATGCTGAGGTGGTCCGTGTATTGTGACCCAGGCCAAGTGGATCACCCGCAGAACTTCTGGGGGCTCCTTGCTAGCTGCAACACCGCCTGCCGAGAACCTCAGAAACTCATCAATAAGATGAAACACGATGAGTTCTCCCACAAATGGCAGATCCACATGGACATACTCGTTGAACGTGAGAGACAATCGCATAGTCGGCATATTATTTGGTGCGGGCCTCTGCCACATCCTTCATGCCCTGCACGTGTCCACGATGTCGTGAGCCGTCTTGTAAACTTCCATGGGTACGCTGGCGTTCTGCAGCACCCTGATCATGTCGTGCGCCTGGGCGTGCCACCATCTGATGTGAAGTACTCGCAGAGTCCGCCGAACCAGGTTCATATCTGCCGGCTTGAGTTGATGTAGTGATCATCCCAGATCGTATGGTGACCATGTCCGCATGTCCGTCATAGAGGGAAGTCCGTCGCCTTCGGTCTGAGCACCTCCAGAGCGAAAACGCTGTATTTCTCCACCGTCGGCACCTCCAAGTTGCCTGGGTGCATCTGCCAGTCGCAGTCGCCCTTCGCGGGCTGCGGGTGCTGCTGCGGCTGCCGCAGACGAGGCCGCCGGTGGTGGTGCTTCGGGTGGGGGGGGGGAAGCGGTAGTTCGAGTCCAGGATCTGGATCCACTCGATTAGCTGCCGTAGGTTCGTCGTGAAGTCGAGTTTACACCTTAACCCTATAGTCAGAGCCAGTCTGGGGGAGGGGTTGAAAACCCTTGAGGGGGGCAGGCGGAGCAGAGCCCGAGAGGGCTGGCAGAAATACTGCAACCACAACTGATCGATGCTGACATGACGATATTGCACCAGGGCGCGGGCTGAGGGGGTATTCAACCCCAGAATTCTTCAAGAAAAAGAACGCAGCTCGAGCTGGCTGCGCGAGCACAGCTTCGGACCGAGGCCAGCTTCCTGAGCCTACGACCTAGGTCACAAACCACAGAACTTGTTCGACCCCTCCCCAAAGGGGGGGCGCGGTGGGGCCGACTTGAGCCCAGAGGGGCAGAAGGGGGGCGGAGGGGGAAAGGGCGGCTAACAGACTACGACGGGTAGTGCAAAATAAAATTCAAGAGCGGCTATTTACGCCTTAACCCTATACTCAGAGCCAGTCTGGGGGAGGGGTTGAAAACCCTTGAGGGGGGCAGGCGGAGCAGAGCACGAGAGGGCTGGCAGAAATACTGCAACAACAACTGATCGATGCTGGCATGACGATATTGCACCAGGGCGCGGGCTGAGGGGGTATTCAACCCCAGAATTCTTCAAGAAAAAGAACGCAGCTCGAGCTGGCTGCATGAGCGCAGCATCAGACCGAGGCCAGCTTCCTGAGCCTACGACCTAGGTCACAAACCACAGAACTTTTTCGACCCCTCCCAGCCGACCCGACTGGGCCACTGGCCAAAGGCCTTCAAGAGAAAAACTGCCGAGCACGGGCGACACGGGCGGGTGGGAGAGCGAGGCAGAGAAAACTTTAACTTGCTTTGTTCAAAACCTCACGGCCTCGCCCCAAGGAGCCCCTCACCAGACTTGGCTCGATATTCATTAGGTGGGGAGAGGGAACTGGCCTATGTCGATACATCACGACAGGCACCTCACGGCCACGGGCGCTCGCGAGCGCCCCGACGATGCGCCTGCCGAGCGGCGTCCCAGCGCCTGGCCCTCTCACGACGGCGTCGTGCACCGCCTGTCGCGGGCGGCGCCAGAACGCACAGCCCTGCTTGATCTGCATGCCGTCTAGCTCACCGAGCTTCTCCACCTGCGCGTGGCACTTGGTGCAGCGCTGGAGGCCAGCGGTGGAGGCCCAGCGGCCCCGCCTACGCGCCGCCTCCAGGTCGCCACTCAGCGCCACGAAGCGGGCTGCCGCAGCGTGGCGCATGCCGTGCAGCGGCCCCATGGTCTCCAGGTCCACCGCCTTCAGCGTCTTCATCCAGACCTTGCGGAAGCTTGGCTGGATGAAGGGGAAGACCTGGTCATCAGGCTCCCGATCCTGGACCAGCACCTTCATCAAGAGCCCCGACAGCGGCCACTCCAGCACGGCGCCCTGGTTGGCGCCCGTCTTGGTCTTCTGTCCCATCATGCGGTCGCCGAGCTTGAGGCCCACACCGCCGTCGGGCGTGAAACTGACGTGCTTGGCCCGCAGCATCTCCCAATCCTGCTCTCGAAGCCACCCGTCCAACTGCGCGATGCAGGCACTCGCCTCCAGCAGATGCCATATTTCCAGCATCCTCGTGATGATCACCCCCATCGCCTGGAACGGGATCGGGTGCCCCTCACCTCCGAACTGCATGCGCTCCCACGACTTCAGCGCACGATGCGCCGTTGGGGGCCTCCCTCGATGGTCCTCGAAGATGTGCATGAAACCATTGAAGGCGAGGGAGGCCTTCATGTAGTTGTCGCCCCTCAGGCAGCAGAGGTCACTGATGTAGTTCCCCAGCGCGCGGTCCCTCTGCTCCCAGGTCGTGAACGGCACCTCCCCGCGTTTGCAGTCAACGAAGAAGGCCCTGACCTCCCGCTCGTAGACGACGTTGGTGGAGTCGTCGACGGCGTGGACCACCAACCTGTTGTTCCACCGAGGGCGGTCCTGCTTGGCCTGCTGCCAGGCGCGTGCGCCGCGCTTCTGCAGCGGCGGCGCAGACGCCCCCCTTCGAGCACCGTTGGCCACGCGCAGCATCACCACCAGCACGACCCAGAGGGACAGCCTGTCGCCGTTCCCCGCAGCCGAACCAGCTTCGCCGCCCGCGGCGGCCCAGCGTGACGCCCTGCAGCTCCTTCTCGCAGTCGCCGTCGCTCCCGATGTGGCGGCAATAGCAACCCACGTCGCCGAGGTAGACGCCCAAGGCCGCCACGTTCTCGCTTGGGGGGCCGAGGCCTCCCTGCTGAGAAGGTAGTCGAGCCCCAGACGTACCGCCAAGGTCCCGCGAGTCACCGCCGCCGTTCCAGCACCTGCAGCAGCGGCCGCACCGCCTTGGGCGTCGTCCTCATCCTGTGCGCCTGCTTGGTCTCGCCCGCTGCGCCAATGTCGACGCATCTGCTCGGGCCGTCCGCCATATTCCACTGGCCGGGCACCCACCGGTAGTAACCCCTGATGCCCAACGCCAGCGCGATGCCACATGCCACTCGTGCCAGCCTCAGAAGCGACGTCGTCGATGAGCGACCCTTCTGCAGCACGCCCATGGAGACAACAGAGTCCGTCATGGTCACCACTCGCTTGTGCCAGCATCTCGAAGATCTCGCCAGATGCCGCAGCACCCTCACCACGCACCGCAGCTCCAGCACATGGTTGTGTTCCTCCGCCTCCCAGCGTCCCCTGAAGAGCTCGTACCACCTCGACTCGTCGACCCAGGAGGCGCCGATGGGCATCACCTGCCCCCTGCTCCGTACCACCCGAGGTCGACCCCGTCGCAGTCGCACCTGCGCCCCCTTTGGTACTTCGCTCCAGGCGTAGTCGAGCTGCTCTAACCTCGTGGCGTAGTGCTCCAGAAAGACGTCCCCATAGTTGACGGCGACGCCCGAGGTCAGCGGGAACTCGTCCCACAGCCCATCGTCCTCCACGAGCATCGTCAGGTTGGTCAGCACCACCAGCTCGCCCACCTCCAGGGAGAAGACGCCCTCCACCTCGGCAAGCCTGTCCCAAGGCGCCCACTCCAGCATCTTCAGCGCCACGGGCCCCAAGATAATGAAGTCGAGCCCCTCGCGGACCGCGAGCCTGGCGACCTCGATGATCACCTGCGCGATGTAGTTGTCCTCGTCGACCTTGCGCTGCATACCCTCGCTGAGCCCTTCGTAACCCCAGGGCGTGCGTGAGTCCCTGTAGTAGTTGTCCGAGAAAGTGTCCAGGAACAAGGTGAGGTGGCAGATCCAGTACCACCGCCTCCGCAGGCGGCTGAACAGCCGCTCTACCACCGCCACGTCCATCAACTCCCCCATTCGCACGTCCTCCATCCAAGCGCTCACCTGGTCCCCGAGGTCCCCCTTCAGGTCCAGCAAACCCTGCTGCAGCGTCAGTGTACCAGGACGTCCTTCGCTCGGGTGCATCATCTCGTCCTCCTCCAGGCCCTCCTTGCTCACCTCGTCCTCTATCTCCGCGTGCGTCTCCCCTACTCGAATCTGCCGCACCTGCTCGGCCCCACGGTCCAGCTCGCCCCTGATCCCCTCCACGCTTGACTTCGTCGCGACCGCTCCGAAGCCCTCGTCGCTCGCGTCGGTCATATAGAGTGTCGTGTGCCAGTCCAGCTCCAGGTTCGCCTCGAAGAAGATGGCCAGCGATGACAGGGCCTTCAACTCCTCCAACACGGGGACAGGGATGCGCTGCGTCTTCTCGGCCTCCTCGTCCGCAAAAGCCCCGACCCATCGGTAGCAGGCGTCCAGGATCGCGAAGGCAGGCCGGCAAACCAGCATCGCCCACGCCCAGCAGCCCACCACCGTGGCAAGCTCCCGAGGTCGCACGGACCGAGTCACCGCAATTGCCTCGGTGCAGATGATCAGGTCTTTCATCTTCTCGGGGTAGACCGTCGACGTATAGGGCCGTCCAAATATGGTAAGCCCAAGCCCGCGTCGCAGTCCTTCCCCAGCCTCCTCCTTGTCCACGGCGAGCCCCTTCGCGTTCAGATAGCTCCGCACGTGGCCCTTTGTGACCTCGAGGTCCACGTCCTCCCCATCCTTCACCAGCTTCAAGCCGATGTAGTCGTCGATGTACAGTAAAAGGAGAAGCTCGGCCTTGGCGAAACTCGGACACGCCCTGCCCAGGGTGATCTGCTCCGTGACCAGTCCCTCCATAGACTCGAAGCAGTCCACAAGTGCCGAGTGGGCCGAGAAGACCGCCCAGGCAGCCCCCATCACAGGCGCCACTGACCCCACGCCTGCGGCACCCGCAGGCGGGGCTGGCAGCTCCACCCCCGCATCCTTCGCGAAGGCGTGGAGCTCCTCGGGCAAGACCCCCTCCAGCGTGAAGTACTCCGCTAGCCCGTCCGACCACCTCAACCTGTAGAACCAGTCGGGCACGTCCCCCTGGAAACTGCCCAGCACACGATCCTTCAAGATGTCGTTCGTCAGCTCCAACTCGGACAGGGCAGAGGGTGACCCCAGTGGGGTCCACGGTGGTCGCCGAAAAAGCAGATTCACCTTCCGCGCGTCCCAGATGAGGCGGGACTTGATCACGTCCCGCCCGTCCTCGCTCACGTCCTTGGCCACGCAGAAAAGGCCCACGGTATGCTTCACCTCCTTGACGTACTGGACCATTCCTGCCCGCATCATCCTCATGGCCACGGTGAGCCTGGTGTGACGATCCTTCCAACCTGGATCGGAGTAGCTCTTGATACCATCGTATCTCCCCCAGTCCACCTCCTTCGGATCCCTCCAGCATCCGACTCTCGAAACGCTCTAGGCGCGCGCCCCTGGAGGCGGCAGCGAGACCTGGTCCGCCACCATCCTGCAGAGGTCGCCCTTCTTGATAAACGTAGTAGTAGATGTAGTCCGCTTGTGGCCGCATCCTCCACCCACTGCGTAGCCCGAGCTGTCGGACCCCCGCAGACGGCGAAGCACCGCCTTGCCGTCGTTGATGCTCCCCCACGCCCCGAGAGAGGCGTGACGATCCCAGATGTCGTAGACCACCTTGCGCTGGAGCCCCGTCGCGCCCCCCCACGAGCTCGGGACAGTCGACCCATCGTCTGCCCCAACACGCCCCGCCGCCAGCGACCGTAGAGCCCGAACTGTCCGACAAGTGCGCAGCCAGGTTAGCCTCAGCTGCTCCGTCGTAAAGCCTGAACTCGCAGCTCGCGTGGCCAGGGGCCCCGTAGGAGAAGGCAAACTCCGAAGAGGGTCCCGCTCCCTGAAGTCCATCATCATCAGGCCGCCGTAAAGAAAGCACCTGCTCACGTGGAGCACGACGAAGGTTGAGCGCACTGGTGCGGTTCAGGTCCGAGATATACAAGCCACGGCTGCTCCACCCTCGACCTGACGATCTCCCCGCTGACGAAGCCCACGCAGCACAGATCCACAGGAGTGAGCACAGCAGTGCGAGACTTGCCCAAGGGTCGCCACTCCAAAACGAACCCTCGGGCCACCCCTATTCCTCGTCCCTGGGCGCTGCGTCCCGCACCGACGTCAAGTGCTTCTGGATCTGCGCCCTCTTCCTCAACTTGTCCGTCACCTCCTCGTCCGCGAGAGCGTCCTCGATGGTGTCGTGAGATGTCAGCCTCAAGTACTCCTCACCTAGCGACCAGTCGACCTTGGACTTCCACTTTGCCCCGCTAGCATTGCGAGGCCTTTTCCAGTCATGTTCGCACGTCACGCCCTCGTAGGCCTTCATGATCGCATACATCCTGAGGCAACTCAGCCCGCTGGCATGGGAGTTGATCAAGCCCTTGAAGTCGCCTGAGACCATCATGCGGTCCAACGTCATGGCCAGCACCAGCATCTCGTTGGCGATGGGAGCTTTTGAAAGCTCCTCGCTCCTCAGCCACTCCTGAACCTCGAGCTTCGCGGACCGCCCCCCCCCCCCCCCCTTCTAGATCTTGCTCAGCACCGTCGGGGCCACCCGCGTCCTGATACCCCCCACACGCATGTTGGGGACGTGCTCGTAGCTCTTCAAGGTCTGCAGGAGGGCGCCCCTAGGATTCTTACTCTCCATCTCCAGCTGAGCGATCGTGTCCGAGACTGACCCAGACCCTGGTGATGATGGCAGCCGCTCCCAGTCCGAGTCCGAGGCGGACTTGCCAGCCTCACGCCCACTGCCTCTCGTACCACGGTCCGAGTCGCTCTTCACCAACTCCTCATGCTCATTCAACTTGGCAATGAACTGGTCCAGCTGCGCAGTCGTCGGAGTAGCCTCGTCGGCGGAACCGACGTGACCCCCCGTAGCCTTGCTCGGAGGCTCCGCCCTGTCCTTCTTCAGCGCCTCCGCGACCGCCATCAGTCCAGCCCGTAGTTCTTCCTGTCCACGCTGCAGCTCCGCACAGAGACCCTTCGCGTCGGGCTCGTCGTCTGAGTCGGGCACCGCGGTGCCCATGATCAGCTCCCCGTCGGACACGTCGGACTCGAAGCCGGAGTCCGAGAGGCCCTGTCACTGGCGGAAGACGTAGTTCAGCAAGAACACCCCGAAGATCACGCCACCGCCCGCCATCAGCACGGCCTCCAACTCCCCCGACTCCCAGGCTTCCAGCAGGAGGCCCCAGTAGTCGGACACCTCCTCCGCCGTCTCCTTCGCGGCCGCTGCCGCCTCAAACGCCCTGTGGAAGAGAGGCCCCAGGTGGAAATGCCTCCAGATGCGCCAGGCGGCGAAAGCACCCCCAGCGAGCCCACCCCACGAGCGATGAAGCCACCCGTAGCAGACCAGGTTCGATCACATAGCCCACACCCAGTTCACCAGGCCCGCCTTCTTCGAGGTCTTCCGCTTCCCGCCCAGCTTCCAGAAGCCCTTCTTCTTGTCGGCGGCCTCAGCCACCTTGACGTTCTCGGCGCCCAGCTCCTTCCGTGCAATCAGCCTCGAAGAGGCCGCCAGCACCATGTCCCGAGTCTTGTCGTTCAGCCCTGGGAAAGCCGTCCACTGGCTGATGCCGCGTGGCGGCTTGCTGTGCACCGATTGCTTATCCTTCAAGCATATGATCTGCACCCTGAGCGACGGGCCCACACACGTCCACGTTTGGTCGCTGGCCTTCCCCACCCGCTCGACCAGCAGCATGACCACGCCCGCACTCTGCCCCTTGGGCAGGTAGTAGATCCTGTTCCACTGCGCCCAGCCACCCATGACGAGCGGGCTGCTCCCGACGATCTTGGTCTCCTCCGCAGCGTCGATGAGCTCGACCTCCTCGACTGAGGCGGGGCCCTCCGCCTCAGTCTCCCCGACGTCGTCCTCGCCCTCGCTCTCGAAGCGCAGGCCGAGGAAGTCCAGGACCTGGTCCTGGCTGGACCTGCCCCCCACGGCCAGGGCCTCCTCCTGGAGGTCGCCCGAGAGGCCCAGGAGCGCCAGCAACGCGCCCGCGAGCGCGCAATGCCGCGGAATGGCGCCGCGGTGGGAGGCCGTGCCCAGGCACGACCGCAGAGGGGCCCGCCTGCGGGCCTCGCCCGCGCCGACTTGAGCCCAGGGGGGCAGAAGGGGGACGGAGGGGGAAAGGGCGGCTAACAGACTACGACTGGTAGTGTAAAATAAAGTTCAAGAACAACTACTCGTGGGTCTCGAGGTAGCTTGGTGGCTCGTCGTTCGCCTGCTGCTCTGACTGCCGCCTCTCCCCACTTGCAGTCGAGACCATATGTGTGTCCTGCGTGGTCTCGGGGCTTGTACGTCTTACAGGATGAACAAGCCCATTCTCTGGGTTCTATCAATGACCGCAAGCATGAGCTAGGATCTCTTGTGTGCCTGGGGTCGTACATGTCCCGATACGACCTGCAAGCTGAGCACTTGACCCAGTCAGGCATGCGTGCTTCGGGTGCTCGAGCACGCTTCCGGGGCGCCTTGTCAGTGCCTGCCGGCGCCGCCGCTGCTGCTGCTGATGATGATGCTGCCGCAGCCGCCTCTGGTGTTGGAGATGCAATCACCGCAAGAGGATCAGGTGCTGGTGGCAGAGGTGCTGGGGGCGCCGCTGCTGCTGCGGCTGCTGACCTGTGCCGTCGCTTGGGTCGTGCTGCTGCTGCCGCTCCAGGTGCTTGCTCTTCTTCGCTCTCGCTCTTGTCGTCGCCTGCCGGGAGGAATATCTGGTGCGATCGCAAGTGCCGAAGCAAATCGTGAATACCTGTGGCAACCAATTTGGCCAATTCCCAGGCCCGAAGGCGTGCGTCGTGAGATCGACCGCCTGAGATTGTAGCATGTTGGTGATTGCGATCACACTTCAGGTTCAACAGCGGTCTGATCAACAAGTAGTGCGACGCCCAGAACTCGGCAGGCTTCAATAAATGCAGAAAGGGAGGTCTGTTCTCGCGAAGATTCGTCATACACTGATGAGCGATACACCAACGAAGCTGAGGATGATTTCGTACGTAGTCCCACTCCGCCATGTTGTACATCTCTGTCGTCTGCGGATGTTCCGATAGAGAATGCCGATGATGTCGTAGTTGAAATTGTTGAAATTCTGCAACTCTGCCTGCAAGCTTAGCAAGAGGTACGGATGTCCGCCTATTCTGCTTCCAGGTCTCCGGATTGGTACACTTGTTCAGCGTCTGCCAACCTGCCAGGCCAGTACAGGGAACACTCAGAATGGTGATCACGACCTTGTTCCATTTGAGACATTGCCAAAATGCCGCTGCCTGAGTCGGGTTCAAGAGGTCGATGCCCACAGCGATGTCAATGTTCAGTCCGATCTTGGTCTCATGGAAACGGTGAATCAGCATCTGCAATGTTCTCGCGTTGCCACCACATTTCCACGACGTCGATGTAGTGGTCCTTGCTGTGCGAACTGTATTGCGAAGGAAAAGACCAATGTGTCAGGAAGCTGGGAAACGAGTTGTACGTGAACTTCTTCGGTATGTGGATGTAGGTCTTACCGTTGGTATCTGACCCACTCAAACCACGCAGCGAAGAAATACATATCGAACAAGTGTCCTGTTCTGGCTCGTCGTCCATGATCTGGTCGTCGTCGTCGTAGATGTCGGTGTTCGTCTGATTGAGTGTCCATAGGGCTTGCTTGAGACTGGAGTCGTCGAGCCCGCAGTCGTCGTGGTGTTGCTCCACCTTGGAACTTATTCTTTTTGCTTGGCACAGCGTGTGTGGGGCCGATAGCCTGTGACTTCCGATGCGGTTCTCCTTCTTTGGCTCGCACTGCTGCATCGGTGGGGTATGCCGTGGAATCTTCATCGAGGACGTCGAACATAACCTTGTCGCCACCGCTGTCGCCCGTCACCCTCGGAGGGGAGTGCGCTGATGCCGATGCAGCCGTGGGTGGTGTAACAACTTGCTCTCGTGATGGCTTGTGCTCTGTCTTGAACAACAGGTCGAGAAGGCTCGCGACTGCCGCCGGCGCCTCCGCGCTGTCGACTGCGCCTGGGGCTCCCAAGTCAAAGTTGGCCTCCAGGCGGATGGTCGAGGCGCGGCTGCCATCTTGTAGTCGTACCATGGTAGTCTTCTGGCCGCCACCTTGGTGCTGCTTGCCAATGAAGTCGCTGAAGTGGTGTTGTCGCCAGAATGCTCGCGCGCGCTCGTTAGCCTCAAGAAGAACTGATCGTTGTAAGGATATCTGTTGCTCGCTGAACTGGCGGATAAATAAGCTGGGGTCGCCGTCGATGTGATCTCGTGAACTGTCCCGTCGTAGGAGGTCCTGGAATGCAGATCCAAAACAGAACTAGCCGCTGTTGATGAAATACCGCTTGCATGTGATTCCTGCTGTTCGCCGTGGCGCGCCGTGAACTGCGGTTGTAGGGCTGGGCCTCGAACCGCTGACTGCATGCATGGCTCCTTTGGCCGTCGTCGTCGTCGTCCATGATCCAAATTGCAAGTGAAGTATCATCATGCACAGAAGGAGGTCGAGGTGGAGAAAGGTTCGGGACGTCGCCGTGCGTCTCCTTGGCGGCCTGCTCCTTCCGAGGAGCCTCGGCGGGGCGCGCCGCCGAGTGGCCGACTCCCTAGCGGGGGCTCTCGGCCGCAGTGTCGCTCCGGTGCTCCGTCGCGTGCTGCGGCTCTGCCTTGAAGGTGACCTTCTTGCGATTGTCGAACTCTGTGCAAGGCGCTAGTGGATGTCCGCTCATGCTGCTCTCGATCTTCAGCGTGGAGGTGCCATGAAGGGTATTCACATACACTCGGCACGGTCCGCATAGATGTATCTCGTTGTTGACCAGGTCGAAAAATGCCCGCTGGTGCCGCGTAGATTTGATGCCCCACCATGCTGGTACAGTCGATGGTTCTTCCTCAGCGCCGACGACTGGGGCCGTGTAGGCGGTGTCGCTCTTCGCGTCGTTCGCGATGACCTTCAAGGGAATCGCGATGGCCCACTCGACGAGCTGGCTCTCCTTGCCGACGCCAGACACGTTGATGGGCTTGGAAAGCTTCTGCCACTTCACCCCGTCCATCATGCCCTGCTCGCTCAAGATGTCCAGGATGCGCTTGGCGAAGAGGTTGCCTACCAAATTGTCGTGCGCGCCGGTGTCCACCAGGAGTCCTTCTCGCCCCTCGCCTGGCAACTTCGTCTTGAGGAGGAAGATCTGCTCGTGGTTCAGGCTCGCCGTGTAGAAACTGCTGTTGCCGTCCAGCTCTACGTCTAGGTTCCACCAGGGAAAGAATCTTGCCGATATCTGTTCGCCGTCATTCGCTGTCTGGTCCAGGATGCACAGCTGCTGTACCATGGATGTGTGGTGATGTTCTGCCGTGCTCGCATGCTGTGGCTGCTGGGGGCTGTAGCTCCTGGTCATCAGCTCCTGTAGCTGCCGCTCCTGATGCATGCCGTGATCCATTGTGATGCCCATGCCGTCCGAGATGATCTGTGACCACTCCGCCGTCGGGGCATATGTAGTTGGTTCTTCGCGGGGTTCATGATGTTGAGACTGATGTCCCATGTGAAAGAAGTGCTGCTGCATCGCGTACATGTGCCCGGGCGCCAGCGACTGGTCCTTTGTTGATGTCGAGGGGGCTGCCGCTGCCAACGCCGATCCTGCCGATTGAGTCAGGTGGTGCAGCTTGGGGCAGTTCCTCCGAAGATGCTCGTCGCTGCCGCACTCGTGGCACTTCATCACTTCGCCAGTGACGGGATCCGTCCTGTTCTTATTGCTGTGTCCGTGGTGGCCGCCCTTCCCTTTTCCGCCCTTGTAGTGCGCGGGGTCCGCCGTCTCAACTGGGAAGTGGCCTGGCCTGCCAAACTGTCGCCGAAATCCTCCTTTCCCATGTCCCGATCGTCGTCCAGTAGCGCCGGTTGAATCTCCTGAACTTGGTCGTCTTCTTCGCGTAGGCCCTGTAGCGCTTCTTGATGTTGAGGTACGTATCGTGCAAGACCGCGGTGATGTTCGCCCTGTTCGCCGGCACTCCAAGGGGAAGGAGACTCGATGCATGCGCTTCTATCGCCTCGTCCGTGCACTCTGGGCCCTGGTAATCATCGTCTGAATCCGTGTCGCTGTCACCGAACAAATCCTCACAGGCGTAGTGTTCGTCCGGGGTGTTCGTGTACGGGTCGTTCGTCTGGAATGTTGCTTGTGGCGCTGCTGCTGCTGCTGCAGCAGCGCCGTCGCCCCAGGCCATCGCGGCCTGTGGCGGTCCTACTTCTCCGAAATAACTCAGATGCGCCTGCTGTCCAGGATGTGATGAGTTCTGTAATGCGCCATGTGGATGATGTTCCAAACTATGTGCTTGTTATCGAATATGTCGCTTGAGAATGTTCAGCTGATCGTCCGTCGTCGGGAGCTGGCCGTTCAGGGGGATCAGGAGCTGAGACCACGTGACCGGCGCCACCTTCAGAGCTCGTAGCAGTATCCACGCCAGTCCTTGAGGTCCCACTGCGAAATTATGTAGAAGGTTCGTCGCCCTGTATACCGTGATATCGAATCGTGACGGCGCCTGATCAATCGTCTCGCCCTGAACTCGTGTAAATCCCAACAACTATGAGTGAGAGAAGCCGGATACTTTGTTCTTCACCGAGCTCGCCGAAACGCCGAAGGAGGTTCCGTAGTAATATCGTGATGCCCGTCACTTGTACCATCTGCTGCTGTGCGTAATCCCATTCGCGCCGTCCGTTTGCCAATTCGTCCACATTCATCTCTCTGCCCAGGACTCTCGCCATGCCTCCGAGTTGTAGAACTGCTGCTGGCCCTTGTCGAGCCACGGGCACCTCGGTGGCTGCGATCCACAAGATCAAGTCCTGAGCGTAGACCCACAGCGGGTAGCTCGACTCAAGCTCCGGTGTCCATGAAGGGGGTGTCTTCGTATTCGCCATATCGGGCTGAGCCTGTCCAGGAGCAAGCCGCTGTGGTCCGCCATACTGCACTGGGGGCTGCCCATGTCCTGCGCCTTTTCCGCTGAACATAGTGTGAGAAGGTGATGCCCAAAACTGAAGTCCAATCGAATTGTCTGTCGAAGTCGCCGCTCCTGCACGTGAGGTTGTCGAGGCAGATGAAGCCCGCATCCTTGGTGCCGAGGAAGGTCGGGAACTCGCAGAGGTGTCGCCTGGCGGCGGGAGGGGAGCGATGTGTTCCGCTACCACGTGCAGTGGCACGTGATCGACTCTCTCTCTTCCCCGCAGCGATGGCAGCCGATGCAGAGGATGTTTTCCGTGTCGGATGAAACAGTCAAACAGTACACATCTCTGACGCGTCTTGAGCCAAACGTCGTTGGCAAAAACTGTCGGGGCAAATCCGGGCTGCAAATCTACCGGAGCCCCAGAGGTCTCTAGAGGGCCCCGAGAGAGACATGTAACAACTTACTGGAGGAGGCGGCGGAGAGCAGAAGGAGGAGGCAGAGGAGGAGAAGGAGGAGGAGGAGCAGCATCAGAAAGGGGGGTAAGCGGGCGAAGGGGAAGGATCATGATGACGATTACGATGAGGGTGAGGAGGAGGAGGAGGAGGAGGAGGATCAGCAAAGGGGAAACAGTGAGGAGTGGGAGGAGGGTGAGTAGGGATGAGCAGAAGGAACAGGACGGGCAGGAATCAAGAGAGGAACAATTCGGAGGAGAGGCAGGAAGAAGGAAGGAGCAGGAAGCGCAGAACGGAGGAAGAGGGAGAAGCAGGAGGGGGATGAGGAAGATGACGGGTATAATGACGAAGGCGCCCTATCGGTCCCAGCCGCGACTCCGCAAACTGCTGAGGCAACTCTCGACGTCGGACACATAGGCGGCCAAGCCTCTGTGGTCACCCAATTCCGTGTGGACCTCAGGGCGATCTTAGGGGGGGATGTGGGAGCCAAGGGCGGTCAAAGTCGGACGATGCACGCAGGCCCTCCTGCTGATTCCCCCTCCCCCCCTTTTCATCCACCCTTGTTGTCCTCCTCCTCCTCCTCCTCCTCCTTCTCCTCCCTTCTCCATCTCCTGGCTCCTCCTCCGCATCATCCTCCGATTTTCCTCCTGCCCGGGCCTCCCCCAGTTCCTTCTCTCTTCATCCCCCCTCCTCTGCTCCCCACTCCATCCTCCTCCTTCCTCGCAACTCCTGACACCAGCACTGCCCTGAGGGCTCGACGCCTGGAAGATCGCACCAGGCTCCCGAGGGGGCACACCCAAGGGCCAACGCCTGAACGACACGGCGGGCCCAAACTGGTGGAGAACAAGCAGTAGTTACCGAAAAGAGCGGCGACCGTACCAAACGAGTTCGGACCGACGGGGCAGCAGCGCGTTCAGCAGCCGATGGCGGCTTTCGCTGCTGCCAGGATCGTGTGCTGAACTGTGGGAGTTTTTGGATACGCTCCATCGAGCATCATACTCTGTCTTCTGCTGGTGATAGATCTGGAGTGCCAAGATATCCATGCCATACAAGCGGGCGCAGGAATAGTCCTGCTCAAGATCGCTGTCCATACCCAGTCCAAGGCGAGTAATACGAGACGCGGGCAAGTGACCACGAGGGAGAGCAAAACAACGAAGCAAGCGAGGAAATAGATGTAGTGGCTGAATTCATAACGGGCCAAAGGCTCGCATCCAAAAGTGCAGGGCCGTAGATCCATGGCCGGGAGCGGGATGATGTGGTCCAAGGGCGGGCTTACGTCTGAAGCTGGGCTCATGCCCAGGAGGGCAAAGTTGGCGCAAGTATCCTTCGGAGCGCGGCCCATCGCTGGCTGATTTCATCGTCAGGGAATTGGGGTAGGTGGGGGAGCCAAGAGTATTTGCGACGGCAGATAATGGGGGATACGAAGTCAAGGAACAAAGATAGCCGGAACGACCGGGCGAACAATCGCGGTGGGCGGGGGCGACGGCCGTCCATCAAGGCAGCGCGGAACTACACATTGACCGCTGCTGCGCTCTATTGCCAGGCATACCGGAGGAGACCCATGGGACGAGACCGCTGACGCGATTTCTCCATTACTCATTGTAGAGAGCACCTCGGATGAAACACACAAGAGGCCCACGCATCCAAGCATTTTCCTGCAGCCTGCGCGTGGTCCTAACTCCCCACTGGCCCCGCCTGAAACATGCTATGTGTTGTCCGTCACGCCGGTGAAGCAGCGGTCGCGCAGAGCGGGGATGGGGTGGCAGGGGGAAGCCAGCTTCTGATGTGTCCTGGTCCCGATAAACCAGGCGCGCCTCGAAACGCAACAGCTTGGCGTCGAAGCATTCCTACGTCCAGCCAGGCTCTCTGGCGGCCTTGCAAAGGGAGCCTGACCGCGACGCGAACAGTTGACAGTAGAGCATCGGCCTGAGAGAACTTGAGCGGGCGCCCAATCCTCCCCACTCTAGCCGCCGCGATACGGTAGTAATGCTATAGAACGAAAATCAACAATCGCCTCGAGCCGTAACGGGCGTCGATGGTCTCGGGTAAGCCGGAGAGCGACGTAGAGGCAGCGTGGAATTGGAGACGATTGCATTCGCAAATGTGATGAGAGATGGATCCTCGCACTTCCCACCCAAAACTGCAACATTGCACGCCCTGCGTTCTTTCCCCAGTAGTCCAGGCGCCGGGCCAGGACGGACGGAGAGATGACGCGACCGCCTGCAGAGACACCCCCCCACCCACCAGCGACGGCAGAATTCCTGTCCTCGCTCTCCACTTCATCAAGCTTCTGGATGGGGAAGGCTGACGACACTGGCATGAGTTTCTTGCGAGAGTATGCGCAGCCACTTGGGCCACGGATCCGACGAACCCTCGCGAAACCTCCCGAGAACCCTGCACCGCCCACTTTCAGCCGTCGGCCCGAGGGGGACCCAAGGGCAGCGTCAGCAAGGAAGGCGGCGAGAGGGGTGGAGCGCCAGCGCGAGGGGAGAATGACGGGAGAGCCCCACGGCGCCATCGGGCAATGCCTTTGCAGACCTTCCCAGCATACGCAGCGCCTGCGGCCAATCTGGGAGAGCGACACGGGCAGTGCGTATGGCGGCCAGAGCAACGGCAATGCACAGCGACCGAAGCCTCGGCCCCTTAAGCTCGTCTAACTTTAACCAGTCGAAGTACTGCAAGGCTAACATCGGCCATTTGAACAGCTTGGCCAGACATGGCCTCTCGATTTGGCGGTCTCCCAAATGATCGGGGCTAGCTGGGAAACATAGGAACCAACGCTCAGGGCGCGAGGTTGGTAGAGCTGCACTTCCGCGCATAGATACTGGCAAACTCGAATGTTTCGATCAGCGCCGACAGCGGGCTCGAGCCCAAACCCCAAGCACAACGCTTCCGAACTGAATTTGAGCTCCTCCCAACGCGCCGGACTAGCTGGAACCCCCCCTTCATTCGCGGGGCTGATTGGCACAACGGAGCAAGGAGCGGAGGTGCACTCGGAGCTCATCATAGGCTGCAGAGGCCAATCGGACGGCACCGCACTTGGAGGCCTTGAGCACCATGCCTGCGAGAGCTTCAGCTATACCAAAGACGGGAGCCATTTCTCAGTGCGCTTTCGGGTGCAGAAGGGCCGCTCTTATATAATCAGCGCACGCTCGGATCTGCCGTGGCCCTGACGTGCGCACGCTCTCAAACATGTTCCAGAGAAAACAATTGGCAACCATTGCGAATAGGCTCCCGCGCACAGGGCAACCCTGGAGGTCGCCAGAAGGTCATGAAGAAGAAGTGGAGGAGGAGACCGTATTAAGAGTGGAGGCGGGGACTGGGGTGGCAGAGCCCCTGGATCACACGTTTGCATCCTCTGGGCAACTGGTCTCGCGCACGACCTACATCAATCAGTCTTGTCTGGCCGAGGGGAAACTTGGGAGAAATCAACAGCGACCAGCGCAGCCGAGCGAATTGCCAAGTAGTCCCAAGACGGGCGCACGCATCCATCGCATATACGTTGGACAAAACGTTACGGCCTCGAATGAAGCCTCTGGGCGGGTGCGCCGATCCTGTACCTGTGAGAATCCAAGATTGACATCCCCCACAACCACCCTGCTGGTAGTGTTCTTGAGGCCCATCGGGAGGGCGTCACGACCATGCCGAACCACCTCGCCTGAGACCTTATCATCATGGCTCATAACACCTTTAGTGATATCGTAAAACGGTAAACTGGGGGACACCCCTGAGGACAAAACGACTATTGTTAACAATGATTTTCGGTTTCCGCAGAAGGTGATACAATGCGTTCGCGCAACCTGGCTGCGGGTGCAGAAGATTTGGAACGCCGACCATGCTAATGCTGTCTCCGGACGCCTACCTCTTGTAAGCAACGGGCTCCCCGACAACTGCGTCAGTTCTTGGAGCTGAGACTTGGGCTCGGAAATCCCGACCCCACCCGCCGCCCGCACCCCGCCGAAGGCGGCAGGCAGGGCGTCCGCGGTCCATGGCGCCACATCGGCGACGGCATTGAACGGCCGAAACTTCGTTGCCACTCGCCGCTGCAACTTAGCCTGAGCTTGCCAACGGGAATTGGACGAATCGGAGTTGGACGCTTTCCGCGAGCGTCACTACAGTGCCCAATGCCTTTCTATAGGAGGAGTGCGAGGCAGACGGCGACGACGACGCGGGCGACGAGGTGGAAGACCCAGAGCAACTCGTCACCGAAAAGCTCCAAAACATCTGGGATGATGCCAAATCTACGAAGGACTCGGCCATCTACTTCCGCGTTTGGCCGCTTGGGCCACGGTCGTAGATGACGCGGGTGTGCCCACGGAAGCCCACCAAGAGTGAATGGCATTCCGTGTTGTTGCGATGTGTTGCACACGTTTCGCTTCCAATCCCTCCGACCCCCAATCACGATGCCACGAGTCCTTCCCGTCATCTCCCAATTCGGTTATTCTCCTACCAATGGCCGCTTATTCTGCTACCCAGCTCCTCTCGCCCACGTCAGCCCCCGCTCCGTCCTTTTCCTTCTCAGCCCGACCTCTGGCCCATACCCTGGCACTGTGCCACTTCTCCTGCCTGGGTGGGCATTGTCCTCAGGGGACGGGCTAGGCAGTGGGCAAGGGAGAGACAGACACATCATCGAGGGTGCCTCGTCCGCGCTGCCCCAAGGGAGTGGGCGGACAAGCGCGGCTTGCAAAGCACAGCCCGGTTCGACATATCTGTATCCACGTCGGTGCCAAAAAAAAAATGCCAATGTATCATCGAAGATTTCTTCTGTTCCGCTGCCCCCAACGGGGTCAGAGGGGACTGGGCCAAGAAATCAAATTGTTCACGGAGCCGACCCGCCAGCCTGGATCACTGGAGCCACAAATATCACCACCGAGCAATCCATATACTTACGCAAGCCGACAGATAGTCCTCTTGAGTCCCAAATGTCCGACGCGACGTTCCGTTCAGGTGAATGGAAACATATCGCGCTCTCTTCGGCTTCGTGCCTCCTCTGTCCTCCCCCTCTCTCTCCGTCCTAGGAAGACCTCCCCTCCCCCCGTAGAATCATAGCTTTGGTCAGCAGAACCAGAGCTCCGTGGATGGCATGATGCTTCACGTGCCCCGCGGATCCAATTTCCCTTGGGTCTGGGATGATAATTAAATGGCTCAGTCTCACTTCTCAGATCGCATTACATGTTTTCCTTCTGATATTATGTTATATATGTATAGATATACATATATAGAGAGTAGTGAAGCGGTCACGCACAGTCGGGCACAAGGCATATATTTGTTTGTTTTCCCTGGCGCGGGTTGTCAGAAAAAAAGGGTCACCCACAATCACGCACATGCGAATATTCCGGCTTTCCTTTCCCGCTTTCGGCGCTGGTTCTCCGAGAACGATCTCTCGCCGCAGCGCGTGTGTGTGTGTGTGTGTGTGTGTGTGTGTGTGTGTGTGTGTGTGTGTGTGTGTGTGTGTGTGTGTGTGTGTGTGTTTGTTTCCCCCCCCCCTTCCCGGCGGAGCCGGGTGAAATTCCGTGCCCGCCGTGATTGACTGACTGATTGACTGACTGATTGACTGACTGAACGTCAGGAGGGCACCTTGAACAACACGTTTTAAACCGCCCGCGGGCGCGCAACCGCAACTGGGCGACACATTTCAACCCGTCCGCGGGCGCGCAACCGCAACCGCAACTGGGCGACACATTTCGACCCGCCCGCGGGCGCGCAGCCGCAGCCGCACCTGGGCGACACATTTCGACCCGCCCGCGGGCGCGCAACCGCAACTGGGCGACACATTTCACCCCCCCCCCCCGCGGGCGCTCAACCGCAACCGCAACTGGGCGACACATTCCAACCCGCCCGCGGGCGCGCAACCGCAACCCACATTTCAACTGGGCGAGCCCGCGGGCGCGCAACCGCAACGCGCATCCACAACCGCACCTGGGCGACACATTTCAACCCGCCCGCGGGCGCGCAACCGCAACCGCAACTAGGCGACACATTTCAACCCGCCTGCGGGCACGCAACCGCAACTGGGCGACACATTTCAACCCGCCCGCGGGCACGCAACCGCAACTGGGCGACGCATTTCAACCCTCTCGCGGGCGCGCAACCGCATCCGCACCTACTCCACACATTTCGACCCGCCCGCGGGCGCGCAAGCGCAACCGCAACTGGGCGACACATTTCACCCCCCCCCGCGGGCGCGCAGCCGCAACCGCAACTGGGCGACACACTTCAACCCGCCCGCGGGCGCGCACCCGCAACCGCAACTGGGCGACGCATGTCGACCCGCTCGCGAGCGCGCAACCGCAAACGCTACTGGGCGACACATTTCAACCCGCCCGCGGGCGCGCAACCGCGACCGCAACTGGGCGACGCATTTCAACCCGCCCGCGGACGCGCATCCGCAACTACGCGACGCATTTCGACCCGCCGGCGGGCGCGCGACCGCAACCGCTAATGGGCGACGCATTTCAACCCGCCCGCGGGCGAGCAGCCGCAACCGCAACTGGGCGACGCATTTCAACCCGCCCGCGGGCGCGCGACGGCAACTGGGCGACGGATTTCAACCCGCCCGCGGGCGCGCAACCGCAACCCCAACTGGGCGACACATTTCAACCCGCCCGCGGGCGCGCAACCGCAACCGCACCGCTCACCTGCCGCCCTTCTCCAGGGGGTCTGAGGCGGAGGAAGGGCGGGAGGGAGGCGGGAGGGGGGGGGGGAGGGGGGGGGAGGGATGCGGGAGGGAGGAAGGAGTAGGGGGGGAGAGGAAACGGAGGGAGGGTAGAGAGCTCACAATGATTGGGGGCGGACAACTTCTGCCCCCTCCCCCCCCTCGTTCCACGCAACTGGATCTCCACGAGGCTGCAGACCCTGGATTCCCTATCCCAGGCCTCCACGGTCTGCTAGCGGGATGGGCGGGTTAACCGCCCCCGAGGGGGGAGGCGAGGCTATGACAGAAACGGTCCGTTGCACCGCCTAGTTTGAAGTTGGGGGCGATGCCGCGGGGGCCGATTGCGCGTTCACCGGCGCGCTAGCTGCCCGCGAATGGAGGTGCATCGGCGCCGTCGCATTCACGCAGCCTGCCCCGTCTCGCCCATGATCTGGCGCAGGAGCAAGTCGAGAAGGAGGGGGGGGGGGGGGCGAGGAGGAGGAGGTAAGTAGCTCGCGCCATATATGATATCCTACCCCTCCCTCCCATCCATTGCCACGGCGCAGATCCGATCTCTACTCGCGCAGTCGGATGTCGAGCAGGGCAATGATCCCGAAAGGGTACGCGATGCAGTGTAGAGCACGGCATGGCATGGCGTATAGAAGAGCACGTAGTATCAACCTAGCATTGCATTGCATGCCGTGGCATGGCACGGGAAATGACGCCAGCGCTGCAGCGGGAGCACGAGTCGAAACGAGCGGAAGCGCGGAAATGAAGCCAGCGCTGCAGCGGGAACACTATGCGGAACGAGCGGAAGCACGCCAGAATCGGCCCGGGAGGCTTCCCAGGCGCCAGAAGCAGAAATTCAGCATGTTCAAAAGAAGAATGCGTTGGCCTTTTTTCGGCGCCGCCTCGGAACTCGATTTTCCGGCGCCGGCCGGCGCCGGCTCCGGACCCGGCCCGGGCGCCGGCCCGGGCGCCGGCTCGGGCGTCTGGCCCGGGCGCCGGCTCGGGCGCTAGCCCGGGCGTCGGAATCCGCCCGGGATGCTCCCAGGGCGCCGGAAGCAGAAATTTAGCATTTTCAAAAGAAAAATGTATATTAGAATGGCCTGTTTTCGGCGCCGCCTCGGAATTCGATTTTCCGGCGCCGGCCGGAACCGGCTCCGGACCCGGCCCGGGCGCCAGCCCGGACGCCGGCCCGGGCGCCGGCTCGGGCGCCCGGCCCGGGCGCCGGCTCGGGCGCCGGCCTGGGCGTCGGAATCGGCAGGGGGCCTCCCGGGCGCCAGGAGCAGAAATTGAACATGTTCAATAAAAAAATGTGAATTAGAATGGCATTTTTTCGGCGCCGTCTCGGAACTCCGTTTTCCAGGGGCGGCCGGAACCGGCTCCGGACCCGGCGGCCCGAGCGCCGGCCAGGGCGCCAGCTCGGGCGTGCAGCCCAGGCGCCGGCGGAAATGATGCCAGCGCTGCAGCGGGAGCACGATTCGGAACGAGCGGGGCTCGAAAATGACGCCGGCGCCTCAGCGAGGGCAGCATTTTGGAAACACATGCAAGCGAAAACCTAACTCCGGGAAAACCTGCGCGCGAAGGAAAAACAATACTCGGGGGGGGGGGGCGAACGCTCCCAAGACGTCATCAGGGGGAAGAGGGGGAATAGCATTCATATCGAATAATTGTGGAGGAGGAGGAGGAGCAGCAGGACGAGGAGGAGGATGAGGAGGAGGAGCAGCAGCAGGACGAGGAGGAAGAAGAGGGCCAGGATGGCCAGGAGGAAGAGGTCGATGGGGAGGGGGATGCCAAGGTGGCGCTGCTTGAGAAGGCGCACGAGCAGGTGCTTGTTGCGGAGGGCGGAGGAGGATGAGGTGGTGGACGTCAAGGAGGACATGGGCGTGGAAGTGGATGTCCTCCTCGCGGCCTCCGGGCGTGACCTGCGGTTCTCCGCCGAGGCATTGCAGCGGGGGGCCCCCGTTCCACGCCGCTGCCTCTGATTTGTCCGGCGCGCCCCCGTCTTTCGAGACGATTGCGCCTGGCCTTTTTTTCCGGGGCTCTTTCCTGTCTGGTTTCGGTTGTTTTCGGTTGTCAATCGGTTGTCCGTCGGGCAGGGCAACCGACGGACGGCGTGGCAACCGTCAGTCGGTCGGAAAAAAACAAATAGCAGCATGAAGTAGGAAGGCGGAAGAAGTAGATTGCGCCCGGGGCCGCCCCAAACGAAAAGCAACAACGAACCATGCAAGACATGCATTAAATCAGTGGCAGCAGCGTGGGACGGGGATTCCCCGCTGCAATGCCCCGACGGAGAACCGCGGGTCACGCCCAGAGGCCGCGAGGAGGACATCCGCCTCCAAGCCCATGTCCTCCTCGACGCCCACCACCTCGACCTCCTCCGCCCTCCGCAACAAGCACCTGCTCGTGCGCCTTCTCAAGCAGCGCCACCCTGGCATCACCCTCCCCATCGTCCTCTTCCTCCTGGCCATCCTGGCCCTCATCCTCCTCCTCCTCCTCGTCCTGCTGATGCTCCTCCTCATCCTCCTGCTCCTCCTCCTCCTCCTCCTCCTCTCTCCTCTCCCTCCTCCTCCCCCCCCCCCCCCGCCCTCCTCGCCCCCCCCCCCCCCATCCTCTCCCGCGCGCTCCTGCGCCAGATCATGGGCGAGACGGGGCAGGCTGCGTGAATGTGGCGGCGCCGATGCATCTACATCCGCGGGCAGCTTGCGCGCCGGTGAACGCGCAATCGACCCCCGCGGCATCGCCCCCAACTTCAAACTAGGCGTTCCAACGGACCGTTTCTGTCAAAGCCTCGCCCCCCCCCTCAGGGGCGGTTAAACCCGCCCATCCCGCTAGCAGACCGCGGAGGCCTTGGATGAGGAATCCAGGGTCTGGAGCCTCGTGGAGATCCACTTGCGTGGAACGGGGGGGGGCAGAAGTTGTCCGCCCCCAAGCATTGTGAGCTCTCTACCCTCCCTCCGTCTCCTCTCCCACTCCTGCTTCCTCCTCCCTCCCGCCCCCCCCCCCCTTCCTCCGCCTCGGATCTCCTGGGGAAGGGCGGCAGGTGAGCGGTGCGGTGGCGGTTGCGCGCCCGCGGGCGGGTTGGAATGCGTCGCCCAGTTGGGGCTGCTGTTGCGCGCCCGCGGGCGGGTTGAAATGCGTCGCCCAGTTGCGGTTGCGCGCCCGCGGGCGGGTTGAAATGCGTCGCCCAGTTGCGGTTGCGGCTGCGCGCCCGCGGGCATGAACGCTCGTTAGGACATAGGGTTTCCCTGCCTGGCGTAGCCCCGCTCTTCCCCCTTGTACTGAATCTGCCTCCGTCTCTCTCCCTGCCTGCATCTCCTTCTCCGCGCTATTTGCTCAGGCGGGGCCCTGCTGTGCCGCGCGGCCTTTTTGGAAGTGGGCGGGCGGGGCCATGGCGCGCTGCGCCCTGCTGCGCCAGCGCGGCCCCTCGCCTGCCCCCGGCCGCCGGGGCGGCCAAGCGCCGGAGGAGGAGCGGCGAGCGGCGTTGCAGGGGTGCGAGGCGCCGGGCCAGCGCCGCGGCCCTTGCGCGGCATCGAGCGCACCCTCGCCCTCGCAGCGGGCGCACTCGTGACTTGGTTGGACGCATCGTTCGGCGTGAGCTGGCATGCGACGGTCCACGCCTCGGCCACGATGACTGGATCCGAAGATGTAGGCCACGAGCGGGCCGGGCCGGAGGATGCAGCGGACGAGAGGCAGCGAGCGGACTCAAGTGCGTCCGGCGGTGCCAGCTGCGAGGAGGGGAGCAGCGATGCGATGGCAGCGGTCGCGGCGCCCCCAGGGCCACCGGCTATCGCGGCGCCCCCCGCGCCCGAGGAGCCCCGCGCTACGGGCCCGCCGCTAGCCATGGCCGGTCTGGGCCAGCGCTCGCATGGAGGAGACGAGGGCTCGAGCGAGTACTACGTCTACTACGATTACTACTACGTCGACCGCGCTCCTGCGGGGTCGGCGCCTGCGCCAGCATCGCAGGTTCCACCTCGCGCGCCCAGGGGCCTCGAGGGGTCCAGGGCTGGCGAAGCGGAGAGGGGGGGCACCGCGCAGCGGGGTAAGGCAGCGCGGCCAGAGGCTGAGGCAGCGAGCGAGGCATCCCCGCCCACGCGCGCGAAGACGAAGAAGGCGCGAGGGCAGGAGGAGGCCGAGGAGGCGCAGGCGCCCAGGGCAGGTCCACCGCCTCCACCGCCCGAGGGGCGGAGAGGAGCAGGTAACCTGACGGACAATGGCAGTGAGTCATCCAGCGCCCCCATCTCGACCTCGGACGCGGCGCCAAGCGGAGGGCTGTTCTCGATGGGGCGGGTCAACTCCATGGTTGAGGCGGTGCTCAAGTGGCTGGAGGAGAGAATGGGGTGCGCCCTGGGCGCGCTCCTCCACCAGCTCATCGCGTTCATCATGGGGCTGGTCGACTCCATGGGCCGCTACCTGCTCGGCGCCTATTGGGCGAGGCTGCAGTGGGCAGCCATGGGACTGGCAGCTCTCGGCGTTGCGACGGCCCTCGGCTCGGCCACGAGCTTCCTCGTCTGGTTCCTGAAAACAGCATGGAACTACGCGTCGCTTCTGCTGGCGACGCTCCGAGGTTTCGCGCAGGGCAGCACGACAGGACACGACGTGAAGTTGGCGCTCGACGGCAACTCAGCGGGGGTTCTCAACTGGCACGGCGCTTCGTATGCGATGGCGGTTGATGAGGACTACGTCAAGAACGAGGTTCGGGCGAGAGGGGGTGGAGCTGAGAAGATGATGCCCAACGACCTTATCATCCAGTCGGTGGGTTCTGTTGCTAGGCTCGAGCAGGGGCCGCTGAAGGGCGGCCGCATCGCGCGTCGCGGCTACGTGTACAAGTTCAGGGAAGCGAAGGGCAGCCCCCATCGCCACCTGAAGGCCGACCTGGAGGAGACTCGGGACAACGAGGGGATCGGTTTGGTGCATCTGTGTGCGGCCTCGCATTGCACCCTCCCCGCTGGTGACAAGCCCATGGTCCACGTCTGCTCCTCGTGCGAGGTGGCCCACAGCCCCCCCGACTAACGTGGCGGACTTGGCCAAGCTTTCCCCGGCAGGACGCGCTAGGATCGGCAGCTGGTTATGCTGCTCATGGGCGTGTCGTGGAGTTGGCAAGGCGGGCTGGAGGCTGTTCCGGTGCTGCGCCAGGAGGAGGTTGAATTGGAGGGCGAAAGAGGGGGTCTGCAACAGGGGGTCTTCAATGGGGGCTGAATGGCCCATGTATGCTCAATGTATCGTTCATGTATGTGAACGGGTACGATTGGCATCCAATGTTGGCGGTCATTGAGGGCCAGTCGTTCGTGCCCGCGCGTTGCCCGCGCGGGCGCACGCGCCGTCCATCCATTATCGTTCATGCGTGCGGGGGTTCTTGCATATTGCGCGTGGGGCAGCGAAGTGGAGTGCAAGTGTGTCTTGATTGTGCGATTGATGATCGTGTATGTTCCCAAACGATGACTTCTCGACCCCCAAGACAGATTTGGAATGGGGGCCACTTTTCTCCCAAAATGTGAATTCACATTTTCCTTTTTCCCAAAATGTGAATTCACATTTTCCTTTTTCCCAAAATGTGAATTCACATTCTGGCCCGTTTCATAAAGAAGCCTACACAAATTTCCAAAATGTGAATTCACATGTTCCTTTTTTCCGAAATGTGAATTCACATTTTCCCTTTTCCCAAAATGTGAATTCACATTTTGCTTTTCCCCACAATGTGAATTCACATTTTGCCCTGGCCTTCAAGATCCCCAACACTGAGGCGTTTTGTTCCGCATGTTAGATTGGCTGGGCAGATTTCGACACTCACCTGACCGCTTTCGTGTGTTCCAGTCTTTTCTTTTTTTGCGCCCTCAGCGCACGTTGCCTTCGTCGCCTTTCCCGAGCCCCCCGCCCCCTCGCTTCCTTTCCTTTCAAGTCTCGCGCATGGGTGCAGGCGGGGGGCTTCCATTAGTTCCCCCGCCGAACACAGCGATCGAGGATGCATCGCCCATTCATGGCCCGTAAAGACATCATTGCCGGGACCCTGCGGCCGACCCCTACTTTCACCCTCCAATTGAAGCGCCCCAAGCTGGGACAGCCGCCCAGCAAAGCCGAGGAGATGGACCCCAACTCAGAGACCGAGTCGGAGCGTCTGCCAGGCCGATCAGGTGGCGTGCGTCTCCAAGGACGGCACCCAAGTCCTGAGCGCCACGTGCTGCAGGGACGCGGCCAGGCAGGACCCGGTCTTCATGCTGGTCGAGGGTGCAGCTGTATCCGACGAGCGCGAGATGCAGAAGGAGGGAGGCACCCGGGTCTTCCGGGCATGCGCTCACCACGCGGGCACCTACGAGAGCCAGGCGGCGGTGCGGAGGTGCGCACGCTCGCAGTGCCATCGCGCTCACGTGGTCGAGAAGGATGGCTTCTCCCTCTACGCGGCCCGCGCAGCCGACAGGACGGTGGGCTGGCGCAGCCGTTCAGCCACGCCTCACCAGGAGGATGAAGTTCGGGATCGGCGGTCAAACAGCAAGGGGCCGGAGAGGAGGGACGAGGACCGCGCAGCTCGCCGTCTTCCAAGAGCTTCAGGCCGCAAAGGCAGCCCCGCCAAGGCCGAGACTGAGGCTGCTTGGTTGCTACATGTACGGGATCGCCTGGCCGACGCGGAGCACGAGTGGGACGCGTGCTAACGCTTCCCGGCGCGCCTCGTCGGTCCGGCCAAGGCCGGCAGCGACGGCGCCCCGTGGACGGGCGTGGAGGCGGTCGGCTTGGCGGGGCTGGTCTTCTCCATCCCGGGCGGCGCCTTCTCTGCCCCGAGGCCGGAGCTGCTCGACGAGTTCGTGGGGGCCCAGCCGCCTGCCATCTGCTGGCGCTCAGGCGCAGCGCTGCGGCTCTCGGGCCACGGCGACGGCGCGAACTACGGGGGGGCGTCTTAAGCCCGGCGTCGACCATAACGCTCAGCAAGGACCGCAGTCGCCATCGCCTCGCCAGGCGGGCGCGGCCCAGGAGCCGCAGCACCACCCCGACGAGGTGAGAGGCGCAGTCGGACCTTGACGCGAAGCTGAGGAGGGCTCAGGAGCAGGATGAGGAGCAGAGGAGCCAGGACCCCAGGTCGATGCTCATCTCGGCTTACCTCACCAAGCGCGCCGACGGGCTCACCGACGGAGCGGCCAGAGGGGCCATCTCGTCCGAGAGAGGCATGGGCAGGCACGAGCTGCTCGCAGAGCTCATCGAGGCAGCCGACGCGATGCACGGAGGAGGTGTCAGCGAGGTGGGCGCCAGTCTCCTTAGAGGATGCCTTGAGGTGTGGAGCAAGGAGCTCGAGGGAAGAGAAGGGGGCCAGTCCCCAGGAGGGACGGGGGGCCCCCCCGCGCCGCCACAGGCCTACGCACCCTACGACGGGCACGAGGCGGCTGTCGGGGGGCAGAGGGCGGCGGCGCCGCCCTGGTCCGCAAAGGGCGGGCAGGCGGGCCCAGCGGCCCCGCCGGGGCCGCCCCCGGCGGGGCCCCCGCCTGGCCTCGGTTTCCTAGGCTTCGGTCAGAGGCCGCCCCCGCGGAAGGAGGCGCAGGCCAGCTTCAACTCGAGTGCGCTCTACGGAACAGGAGGGGCTAGCTCGGCCACGCCTTGGACCGCCAGACCGCCCCAACAGCTTTCTTTCGCGGAGCGGGCCACGCGGCCGCGAGAGTGGCATGCAGGAGCTTCGTTGATGCCGCAGGAGGACGGGGTCCTGTGCGCGCCGTCGCCCGAGTCCGAGGTCCGCATTGGGCTGCAGAACCTGGTGCGCGAGCTGGGGCGAGCTAACAAGCACGCGGAGGAGTCTGGAGGCGCGGCCAAGGGCACCCTGGCCAGCATCGGGCGCGTGGAGGAGCAGCTCACGTTCATGGCGAGAGGCTGCGACTACTACACTGTCACGTTGTGTGCGGGGCTGCTGGGCAAGGGCGCTTTTCATGCGCTGAGGTCCGTAGGTCAGAACTCCCGGCCGCTCTTCCGGTCGATCAAGTTCCCCGCGAATATCACGACCAACATCGCGCATGGCTTCGCGGCGTTCCAGCACGGCGGGCGTGATCAGATCCACCTGCCGGACTATTGCCTCAGCTGCGCCGGCTTCCCGAAGACGACAGAGGCCGACATGGACAAGCAAGTGCGTGCCGCCGAAGGACTACAAGCTCGAGGCACGGCCGAGGCATGGGTCTACACCCCAGCATTGGTTCCAAGACGCCAAGCGGGAGTCGCGGGCTTGGGCGTGTTTCTACGGCCAGGAACACTACGACCAGCAGATCAAGGCCGCGGAGCACCTGCTCAGCCTCAGCGACGAGGCGGAGTATGCATGGCCGCCCAACGTCATCTTCGGCATGGGCGGAGCTCCGAGGCCGCTGGTGCGAGGAACTGCGCATGGAGAGGGCGCGCATGCTGGACCTCATGGGAGATGAGAACCCGACTTGGGACCGCATCCGCTTTGTATGCACGTCCCCCGCCAGCAGCGATTACCCGGGGCCGTGGCTGCGGATGCCGCGCACCTACTTCCTCGATGAGCCCGGCCAGTACTCTATGACGGACATCATGGTCAGGCATCGCAATAAGCTCACGAGGTCGCAGCGGCAGACGGCTTTCCGCTCCAACGCGGTGCCCGCCCCGCAGCCGATCCACCCCGGGCCCGGGCCCCAAGCGGGCAAGGTGGGGGCTGGTGGGCCAGAGGCGGGAGGCGCAGCGGGAGGAGCGGCAGGAGGTCGAGGAGGTGCAGGACTGCTGGAGCACGCCCTTACTCGTAAGGAGTACGGTCGCAGCCTTGATCACCGTCCGAAGTCCCCCGCGAGCGGCCGCGTCACATGCTGGTGCGATCCCAGTTGGAAGGGCTGCCAGAACTCGTCATGCCCACACTCGCACAGGCCGATTGCCCAGGTAGGCTTGCTCGATCGCACCGTGCAGATGCAGCTGATCAAGAGGGGCGGCCCCGAGGGCGGCCCTGAGGTGGGCTCGCATGAGGAGGCGGACAAGAGGATCGCCGCTGTGCGACAGGCACATGCTGCGGAGGAGGCTTCCAAGAGGGCAGGTGAGGCGGCGGCGGCAGGAGCCGCGGAGAAGGGACAGACACCCGCGGCGGGCGCCAAGGGGGGCGGCAAGAAGTGCGGCAGCATCAATGCCGACGGCTGCACAGGTGGCCAGCTACACTGGCGCGGGCCCGGAGCAGACACCGTGGACACCGCCACCGTCAGGCTGGGTGGGGGCGCCAGAGGAGCTCAAGGATCTGAACCCGCCAGAGCTTGAGGAGCACCTTCGAGTCACCATGCAGGGCCCAGACGCCAAATGGTTGGGCAACCATCACCAGGCCAAGCAGCAGCGGGCTCCCTTGCCAGACTCAACCCCAGAGCCAGCTATGCGCAAGGAGATCATGCACGAGATCGACGCCGACCCGGCCCTCGCGCACGCTACCTCCGGAACGGGGTCAGGGCGAGGAGAGGAGTACGACATCGAGGCCCTGGCCGCTCATGCAGTGGACTACGGTTGCCCGGAGTTGGCGGAGGCATTCCTGCAGTGGCACTATGGCCGCAACAAGGCGGGCGAGGTCACTACGCACCAGGCCGTCGTGGGGCCCATCGCGTGAGGAGAGGGCGACGAGCCAGGCAAGGGCGCGCTTGTGCTGGCGGGCGCGGAATGGACGATGCTCGACTACCGCGACAAGCTGGCGCTGGACCCAGAGACGGTCGAGGCGCTGGACGGCCTGCCGCATTCGCGCAAGGAACCTCCAGACATCGAGCTGAGGGAGTGCGCGATCATCAACGTGATAGCGGCCAACATGATCAATGAGGGACCGACCCCGAGCGGGGAGTGGCCGTCAGCGATCGCCGTCCAAGAGGAAGGTCTTCGTTTTCGCAAGGGAATGCTGCAGGCGGCGCGGATCGCGGAGGGGGCCTTAGGTGAGGTCCCAGGCCTCTTGACCCAGGCCGAAGCGGACCTCCGCATCTTCTGCCACGACCTCACCTACAGAGACCACGACAAGGACTACTGCATGTACGCGGCGCTGCCCCCAGACCTCCTGCGCTCGAAAGCGCCGGGAGCAGTGCGCGTGGACTCATACGGCAGGGCAGCAGTTGAGCTCACCATCGGCGCGGAGTTCGCCAGGAGGGAGGAAGATATTATGTGGGTGTTGGTTCACAAGGGCCACATGCGGGTGCTTGTCCCGCCGGGAGCGGGCGTCATGGGGCAGTTGCACGGGGCCGGCATCGACGTCCAACAGCTGCCCGCCCTTGGCTGGGAGGCGCTACTTGAGTTAGCGCTGACCGCCAGATCACCCCCGGCACTCCCAGGGGCCCTGGCGTGCCAGCGCTGCGCGGACGCCGCGGGGCTTTCGGCTACGAGGCGCCCCGCCTCGGGCTTCCTGGTGGGCCTCCTGAGCGACGAGACCCTTGCCAACTCAGCGCGCTTTCTCGAGAAGGCTGCGGCAGGACAGGTTGAGGAGGGCGAGGCCCAGGGGCCCAGGACGGCGACAAGGTAGGCGAGATACACCCGAGCCTCTGGGAGGATGATATCCGCGGTTGGCTGGGCGAGCAAACGGCAGCATTGCCTCCGCGCGGGCGCCGCCTGGATTCCCTCGAGATCTTCACGGGCGAGGCCCGCATCTCCCAGGCGGTGGTGCAGCAAGGAGGACGAGCCATCAAGATCGGGCTCCAGCACGGCCAAGACTTGCGACGCAGACGGGACCGGAAGCTGTTGCTCCCCATGGTCGAGCGCTACGACCAGCACGAGACGTGGATCTGATGGCCCTGTACCGTGTTATGTGCCTTCGTCGCGCTCAACGAGTCGCGCGGGGTCGATCTGTCCAAGGTCAAGAAGGGGGACGCGGTCTTCCTGACACTGGCCAAGCAGATCATGACCGAGAGGGCAGCCAAAGGCAGAGGTTGCTCGGGCGAGAACCCTTGGCTATCGACCGCCTGGCGCCACCTGGCTGGGGTTCTGGCCGACCCTGCCTGGCATCAGGTTCGTCTTGACCAGTGCGCGCTGAACCTCAGGAGCGCTGCAGGCGGACTTCACCTCGAGCCGACGCGCATTGTCTCGACTTCGGAGGACATCGCGGGCGCGCTCAACCTCCGCTGCAGCGGCGACCACGTTCACGACCTCGTGGAGGGCAAGGCGGTCACCGAGCGCAGCGAGACCTAGCCCCAGGAGATGGCTGTGCTGGTCGCCCAGACAGTACTGCAGCGGGTTCGGCGAGATCGCAAAGCAGGAGATGAGGAGCACGGAAGGGGGGGGGACGGTCAGCACGAAGATGGCGGAGCATCGAGAGGCGGAGCAGAGGAGTCGACTCGTGCGGGCGAGATCCTCATTGAAGGCCACTCGACGAGGGCTGAGGATGTCGCGGCCAGGGCCTACTACGATTTTCTTCAGGACCATCCAGACTACGAGGAGGATCAGGTCAAGGAGGTCGTGAGGCGAGGAGATGCGGTGCTGGAGGAATCGGGGTCGCTCGAGATAGGCGGAAAACAAACCTACCTTGCTTTTGACCACCCTCGCTTCCAAGATATACCAAGCGGTGCCAAGCCACGGCCTGTACTGGTCAGGCCGCTTGACTAGGAGGCGCGTGGTATGACTTGGTTTTGCCTGGAAGCGAAAACGGGGTAGGTCATTCACGCTCTGACGAGAAGGCGAGCATCGCGCTGCGGGGGGTCTGGTGGGAGAGGCATGGCTATCACCTGAGGGGCATCTTTGACAAGAACCTAGAGCCGCTAGTAGAGGGCGCGCTGTTAGAGCACGCCCGGAAGGTGGCCGAAGAGGGGGCGAGGACGAGGTTTAGAGGTGCGCCGACGCGCCTGAAGGCGCTGCCGCACCCCAGCGCGAAGGACTACCTCGATGAGGTATGCATGCTCTGTGGAAGGATGCGGCCAAGGGCCGAGTACTGCTGTGCACCAGCGTCCACGAGCACTTACTCAGCAAGGTGGTGCGCGCTCCCATGGCAAGGGTGCCCAAGCAGAGCCCGGACCGCACCATGAGCGACAAGGGCCGCCTCATTTGGGACGGTACTGTGCCGAACCAGAGCTGCCCCAAGGAGGATCACCCCCCCGCAGACCATCCGAGGCATGAGGACCTTGCGCGCATCATCCTCTGGTGGAAGGCCAGGATGCCGGGGGTTGACATCGTTCTGGCCAAGGAGGACGTCAAGGACGCCTTTAGGTGGGCGGTGATGCACGAGATGGACGCGCGCATCTTTCGGGCGGACCTGGAGGGTGGTAAGTTGTAAGTGGGGCGTGGCCGCCCTGATCACGGCGGTCTATATGGTCCTGACATTCGGTTGGACGGGCAGCCCAGGCGAGTGGGTGATCTGGGCGTGGGTGGCGAAGTGCTACCACGCGGCCTATCGCCCCGCGGACGCGGGGTGGGATGACGATGTCCCGTTCCACAGCTCCTTCCTCATGGACGACCAGGTGCTTGTCGAGCCCGACATCGGTACTCGGGCAGCTCAGAGCGGCGACGCAGCGCGAGAAGGGATCTGGGCATGCTTGGGCGAGGAGGCGATCAACGAGGAGAAAGACCTTGAGGGGGGAGGCTGGGAGACGCCCACGATCTGCTGGGGCCTCCTGTATCGCACCCAGGAGGGCACGATTGTGATGCCGGAGCCCAAGATCCAGAAGGCAGCCTACCTCTTGGCGGATCCCACGCTGGACTGCGGCCAGCAGCATATTCCCTGGAACTTCCTGGAAGTCTACAGGGGCAACCAGCAATACTGGTGCCTCGTCACGCCTGCCATGCGATGCCTCGCGAGCGCGACAGTGACTGACGCCTTGACGCGGGGCCGCCCGAGGAGGCTGGCCGGACCCAAGGGGGGCGACCAGCAGGGGCGCCTGGCGTAGGTGGATTTCTGGAAAACTACCGAGGTGGCATGGGTTCTCGCATCAGATCGGGCCAAGTGGAGCTCTCGCTTCACGGGGGCGCTGCCGGGCATCCTCTCCATCAACGAGACATTGGCGCTCCCGGGCTGGCGGTGCCGCGTGATCTGGGTAACGGGCGATGCCACCCCGCAGCGGATCGCCGCGGTCGCTTGGGTGAACGCCACGTGTGCCTTCCATGCAGTGCCCGAGTTCATGCAGGCGCTGCGCGAGGCAGTCGGCGTAGAGGAGGACGAGGAGGCCATCATCGCCATCGCCGAGTTCACGAACCTCGCGACGTTCGCAGACAAGGCATGCGCGGAGGGCTGGTGGGAGAGAGGCGCGGTGATGCACGGCGGGGACAACTGCTATGTTCACTGCTGGCTGCAGAACCGCAGGGCCAAGAATCACTACGCCAGCTTCCTGATCACAGTGGTCACGTGCCTCGAGGCGGTAGACGGCTACGAGGTGGCGAGCTCCTACTTCCGCACCTACCACAAAGTCACGGGGGACGCGTTCTCCAGGGTTGAGGACGAGGAGGCGAAGGAGCTTGCGGAGTCTAGGGGCCTGGAGGTCGCCAGCCTGCGGGACAGCTGGCCGGAGCATCTCGAGCGCGGCTGGCTACGCCGGGCGCTCGTTTGGGAGGGGCAGAGCGACGCGGACACCAGGGTGGCTAAGCAGCTTGCGGCGGCCCGGCGCGAGCCACGCCGCCCCGGGACTCTGCAGCTGACGCCCGGCAGGGCTGCGACCCTCGTCGAGTGGCGCGGGTCAACAGGTACCCTGTGCAAGGCTAGGGCGCGGCGAGGCGCAGTCGTCTGGAAGTTGGCGGCTCCTGGAGGCCCAGGCGCCGGGCACATCGCTTGGCCACCAGGCGTTGCTGACTGGGGCGCTCGAGGCCCTGGTGGGGCGGACGTTGTTCCCGCCAGCCTGACCAGCGACGGGGGTGGGGAGGCTCGGCGGGGGTCGGAGTTCGTCATCCAGGCAGGAGCGGAGGTCGCGGTTGCGGACGCGCCAGGCCCAGCGGATTTGGGCCCGGCGATGCGTCGGCTCAAGGGAGCGGGCTACAGCTGGGAGGAGGTAGGTCTGCCGCGCCCGGCTGGGCGACCCCGTCGCGAGGCAGCGGCGTGTAGTTGCGGCAGTTTGAGGAGGCGGCGAGGCTGCGAGCATAGGCCGGGAATGCGCTGAGCCCATGAGCATCCGCACGCGCGTGGGCAGGCCGAGCCCGAGCGTCGTCAGGCTGAGCAGCGACGACGGCGAGCTGGTCCTCGACCCGCGCTTTCCTACGCGAAGGGGCCCGGAGGGGGCTCGGCCTTGTGGCCACTGGCATCCGAAGGGAGGAGGAGCAAAGGAGCTGGCGTTCACGGTGGGCGGGCCATCGCCAAGCATCAGGAGCGCGGCAGTAGCGGCCAAGCCAGGAGAGCGCATTCTTGTCCATGATGCGCGGGATCCTCTTCCTGGGGCGCGGCAGCTGGGGGGTGAGGAGATCTGGAACCTCACAGGTGGCGCCCCAGCGATCTTTCGCAGAGCGGCTGACGAGGGGACCCCGTGGAACTCCTTCGTGGCATGGGGCATCCGGGCGGCCACCCCGCAGCTCGCAGACGCCATGGTTGAGGAGGCGCTGGCCCAGCTGGACCGGGTGAGGCAGAGGCGGGATTCGGCCAAGGCGGGGGTTTGCTCGTTGGCCAGAGAGGATGCGTCGTGGGAGCGGCTGCAGATGCGGCTGCGCGCGCGCAAGGAGTGCCCGCACGACCCGAAGGGAAGGGTGGCGGTGATCAAGGGAGCGGACCCCCGAAGTAAGTGCGGCATGATCCCTGACGACGACGAGCGCGGCCGGAAGCGAGCGCAGAACCTGCTGGAGATCCGTGCCCAGATGCGATCCTGCTGCGAGTGCGCAGGGATCCCGATGGGGGCCCACCGTGCTGGAACGAATGCGGGAGGAGCTGCGCCGACCTGGGCCACGGCTGGGGCTGGCACTGCTGCTGGGCATGCAAGAACACTGACGGAGCTAGCCACGGGCCAGGATGCGAGGCCAGGCGTGAGGAGCTCTGGAGGCGCCAGCAGGAAGCAAGCTACCGCCCACCCGCCAGGGAGGCGTCGGGCAGCGGGAGCTGTCAAGGGGGCTCAGCCGCTGGCGGAGGGTCGGCAGCACCAGGGCCAGGCAGCAGCGCAGGAGGAGGTGGCGAGGAGCGCCCGGTGCCATTCCCAGGGGGGTGCCCGGACGCCCAGTATGCCTGGTGCGAATATTGCGGCGTGCAGGGCAACGGGCGAGATACGAGCCTCCCGATGTGCAACCGCACTAACCCCATTTCGATGGCCAGGGGCTGCGCGAGGGCCAAAGGGGGGTCGGCAGGGGCAGCCAGCACCGCCGCCATCTCAGCCCGTGAGGACACCTCGCATACCAAAGCGGTGCCGAACGATTTCAAGGGGGGCGATCCGACCCCGCCCACCGTCATGCAGCCCACCAGCTTGCCCAAGGCGCCGCCGTTCGCGCTGCCGTTCTACGGCGGCTTAGAGGCGGACATGAACACGGCGGAGGGCAGCATCAGCAACGCGCCGCACGTCTGCATCGGCCAGGGCCGCGAGGGGCGGGACTTCAGGGACACCCAGTGGCCGGAGGAGCTCAGCTACGAGGAGACCGAGGGCGCTAGGCGTAGAAGGATCAACCCAGAGGAGGAGGGCGTCTGCCATATGGAGGGCTGCGGGAGGAGGCTGCCGGAGCTGTCGACCCCGGTGTTCTATTGCTGCAGGACGTGCTGGTACACGTTGGGGCGCAGTCACGGACCGGCGTGCGAAGCTCGATATGCGCAGAGCGGCACGGGGAGTGGAGCCAGCGGGTCGGACAGGCGGGCAGGCGCAATGGACGACGACGAGCGTTGGGGCAAGTGGACGTCGGAGGGTCCGGACACGCCCGCACCTGGGGCGGCCAGCTCGCCAGGTGCGGCGGCAGCAGAACCTACGGTGACGCAGGCCGAGGTAAAGGGGCGGGCGCGAGCCAGGACGCTCGCCCCACGCCTTAACCCGGGGTGCCCTCACCTAGAGCATAGCGATCTGAAAGCCGGGTTACTGCAGCGACAAGTGCGGCGGCCGGCACAACGGACAGGACTGGGCAGAGGGCGGCGTCAACCACTACAAGTACTGCGAGAAGGCGCCCCGCGGCCAGATGGGGGATCAGCAGCCGAACGCAAGTGGCGGAGGCGGCGGCCGGAATCGGCGGCGGAAGAAGAAGCAGGCCCCCTCCGGCGATGTAGAGGCTGCGGTCGAGGCCGCTGTGGCAGCTGCCGCCGCTGCTTCCGGGAGTAGCGGATCGCCGCCAGAGTGTCCGCCCCCGTCGCCGGACGAACTCAAGAGGAGGGAGAGAGAGGCAGAGGCTCGAGTCAAGGCGGACGCCGAGGCGGCACATGGGGCCACTCGCAAAAACGAACCGGACGAGCGCGTCAAGCTGACGGCAAGGATGTCGCCGGCGACTGTCAAGGATGAAGTGCACTCCGAGGATGAGGGCGCGAAGGCATCAGCTGGTTTGGCGTCGGCCCGCGATGGCCGCAGGAGGGGGGCCGGAGGCGGCGCGCGCGAGGCGGTGGGGCGCATGTACAGGAGGCTCTCAGAGCGGGTGGAGGGCCGCCCTACTTCGGAGCTGGAGGAGACGACAGGGATTACCAGCGAGCCTTGTCTGAGGCCGAGCGCGCCCCGAAGGAGGCTGAGGCCCTCAAGGCTCGGATCCGAGACGCACGCAGCAGGGGGGGGGAATCTGCGCGGGAGCCGAGCGCCACTGAGGAACAGGAGAGGTCGAGGTCATCGGAGGAAAGCAGGCGCCCCCCGAGCCATAAGCGGAAGGTGCGGGCCGCTGCCGACGCCCATGCCCCGAGAGAGGACGTTTTCTCGCAGCCCACCCCGGAGAAGCGTCGCCATCGTGGACGAGGGAGGGGCAAGTGCGTCAGCGGCGAGCTCAACCGGGCCAGGGCTTCCGGGGGGCCTCCATGAGGCCATCCCAGCGGCCAGCAACGAGGCCAGGATGGCGGAGCTGCGGGCGCAGGCCATCAAGATCAAGCACAGAGAGGCATGAGGCGCTGAGGAGGCCCAGAAGGAAGAGGCGCAGCGCAGGCGGGCCCCGGGCGGAGACGGCCCGCGCACGGCCCGCGGGTTGACCCCGGGCGAGGACGTCGAGATGGACCCGCGCGCGGTGGCACGCTACCTGGCGGACGTGCGAGGCTCTAGCGGCGCCGGGCCCAGCCGGGCGGGAGTGCGCGCGCATCTCGAGCCCATGGCGAAGGGATCGGGCCGGCGTCGCGCTTATGAGGCGGGCCGTAGACTCAGAGGCGGAGGCGGGGACGACCGCAGGAGCGGATGCCTCGAGCAGGCCGAGGCAGAGGAGGAGCTGGTGGCGCTCGCGCGGGTGCGGGGCTACCCGGACCAGAGGGGGGGTCGGCTCGATAGGGCTCTAGCAGCTTTGGGCGCTGGCGAGGGTCGAGATCGCAAGGCGGGCGCGTCCACGAGGAAGGGCAAGGGGGGCGGCAGCAAAGGTCATCCCCTCTACGAGAAAAAGCCGCCCAACCTGCTGGACCCAGAGGCCGTGCGGTCCAGCGCCCGCCCAGGCGACCTCACTATGACTGACCTCAAGACGCGCGAGGACTGGGGGAGGGCCAAGCTGGAGCTCATCCTCGACAAGCTGGCCAGCTCCACCATCAAGTCGTGAAGCCTGGGTTGGAGGCGGTGGACCTTCTCCTGCCAGACGAGGGGCGTAAGCCCGCTGCGGGGGGTCACAGCCGCGAGCAGGAGAGATGAGGAGGAGCTGCTGCTGGAGTTCGCCATTCACTTAGCGCGCCGAGGCTGCAAGAAGGCAGGGACCGTCAAGCAGTGCCTGAGCTCGGTCCGGGCCCAGCATCTCGCTCTCGGCATGGGTGACCTCACTGAGGGGGCTGGCAGGCTCTGGATGGCGATTGACGGGCTCCGGAGGCGCGAGGGTGACGCCAAGCGCAAGAAGCCGGTCACGCCCCGCATGGTGAGGTGGATCAGGCAGAAGCTGCAACCAGAGAGGTCGAGGGAAGGCGCGGCCCTGTGGGTTGCGGTGGCCACGGGCTACTTCTTCCTGCTGAGGGTCAGCGAGTGCGTCTCCGGCGACCAGAACGGCTACGCAGGCGGCAAGGCTCTCCGAGGCACGGATGTGACCCCCAAGGCGGGTGGGGATCCCACGCGGGACTGGAAGAAAGCGAACGAGGTTGCGATCAAGATCCGGGCTAGCAAGACGGACCAATACAATCGAGGAGAGTGGCGCAACCACTTCCGGATCGAGGTTCCGTCGGGCGCGGAGAAGGACGAGCGCATCTGCGTGGTGGGGGCGCTGGAGATCTACGAGGGATGGGCGCGAGAGCGTTTTTCGGGGGCGCGGATGTGCGACCCGCTCTTCGCCTGCGACGACGTGCGTCTTGTCACAAGGGCGGACGTCCAGCGCGTGGTGACGCAGTCGGCCGTGGCGGAGGGCATGGGCCCGAACGATCTAGGCTCCCATAGCCTGAGGATCGGGGGGGCATCAGCGCTTTGCGCGGCGTTCAAGGACACGGCGCTCGTGCAGCGCTGGGGCAGGTGGAAGAGCGATGCTTTCCATGGGGTACCTTTGGGAGGCGCGCGGCGCGGCGGAAGGAGCAGCTAGCGGCATGGCGACCACGGACATCACAGTGGTCTAACGGCCGAGCAGCCGCAGTGGCCTGAGGCTCGCGGCGCGCGGGCAGCTTGTGGCCGCAGGCCTTGAGCTGGGAACGCAGGGGGGCGTCGAGGCCGGCGAGGCGGCGGAGGCGACCCAGTGATGGGCTATGAGAGGGGGAGGCGCAGATGTAGGTCTGCGGGCGAGGCGGGGCGGACACCGCCGGAGGCCTCGAAAAGGGCGGCGGGGGAGGGCGCGAGCACCTCCGGAGACCCTGGCGACAGCCTGCCTTGAGCGCGTCAGATCCCGACCGCCCCATGGCGAAGTGCCGGGCAGCATAGGAGTGCTGGGCCAGGGCGGGGCCAGGTTCCCCCGCCAGTGCGAGCGGGAGCCCTCGAGGCGGGCCCCGCGGCTCGAGGCGCAGCGCGCGCCAGAGCACGAAGGGGGCGTGGGCCGCCGCGCCAGGGAGGCGCGCCGCCCGGAGCTCGCGCCTCGGCCGGAGCGTGGCCGAGGCGCCTTGTGCCGCGAAAAGGCGCCTCATCATCGGCATCCGAGGAGAAGTGAGGAACGCCGAGGAGGCGGCCCAGGCCTCGCGAGGCCAAAGTGCCGCGATCCGCCCGAGGTTGAGGGGCGGAGCTGCGGAGGGGAAACATGAACGTTCGTTGAAACATAAGGTTTCCCTGCCTGGCGTAGCCCCGCTCTTCTCCCTGTCTGGCCTCTGCCTCCGCCCCCCCCCCCCTGCCTGCATCTCCTTTTTCCGCGCTATTTGTTCTAGCGGGGCCCCGCTGGGCCGCGCGGCCTTTTTGGAGGCCCCACCCACCCGCGCCAAAATGAAGCGGCGGGGCGGGGCCTCCCGCCGAATTTGCTCGGCCCGCAGTTGCCGCATAGCGGCCCCGCGCCCCCGCATTGCTCCCAGATCCCAAAGGTGTCAACCAAGAGCATCTTGTCGAGATGCACCTGCTCCACGGGGACCGGCGGGCCGGCCCTGCCCTCAGCTACGTCCTCAAGCGTCTGGCCCCAGATCTCAGATGCCCAGGCAGCGTCGGATTCTTCGGAAACCCTGCGCCCCTGGGCCGCCCGCAGCGTCTCTGAGTTCATGTGGCGGCACTCTTGCTTCAGCTCGCTCAGAGGCGGGGGGCCTCCGAGACCGGGCCAGCCCCTACTGCGGAGCCCGCCCGGCACGTCAACGCCGGCGCTGCCGACGTGCAATGTTTGCGGGGGAATGCCCCGTAGCAGATCTTGCACGCAAGACCCGTCACTGCGCCCAGCTTCCTGCAGCAACTTATTCAACATGAAAGGATCAAGCTTGCCCAACACTTGTCGTTTTTCTGGGGCGTCTCTCTCTCTCTCTCTCTCTCTCTCTCTCTCTCTCTCTCTCCTCTCCAAGCAAGCCAATCCTGTGCGTGGGGTGCTTTTTCTGCTCTCCAGTGCTGCAAAGCGAACTCTGTCTTTCGATGCAAAGCAAGCGGGTGCTCGGCAAATTCGCGCAGATTCAAAAGCTGCTCTGGCGTAAGGTGATTGCACGGGTCCCACGCAAAAAAACCTGCTCCTCGAACTGCGCCAAAGAAGCCTCTAAGTGCGACCATGCCTCCCTCACGCTCGGCTCCGCTGGCTGCAGCCCGACCGTGTCCGAATCAGCCGACTCGCTGTCAAACGATTACTCATCGCTCTCATTCGCGGCCCACCAATCCATCTCGGTCGGATCTCACCAGTTGCACTTGCCGCCTCCCTTGGCCCCCCTGCGGGCGGGCGCCGGCGGGGGCGGCGGCTTCGCCGCCTGGGGCTGGCGGAAGGCTGGCTGTCCCGTGTAGCCGCCCTTGCCGCCGCCCGGAGCGCCCTGCTGCTGGCGGGCCGCCACGGCCGCGTTCGCCGCTTTCTGCGCGCGCGCCCTGCGGTTCTCGTCCGCGGACATGAGCATGGCCTGCGGCTGGCACGTCTCGTCCCTGCGAAGCGTGCGCTCCGCCAAATCGTCCCGCAACGTGGCGTCGTACTCGTTGGCGACCCTGGCCGCGCCCTTCACCGCCATGCGGTTGGCGTCTACGAACGCCGACAACAGCGACTGGACCGTGAGCGCTTCGCGGCCCGAGTGCGCCGGCGCTGTCGGCTGGGCCAAGGCGCGAGACCACCAGAGCGCAGTCCACTGCGCGTGGGTGATGTCGCCTGGGCGGGGTTTGTGCTTGACCCCCATCCACTGCGGACACCGCTTCGGCATCGCCCCGCCTACGACGAAGACGCGGCGGCGCCTGGCTGCTTTGCGCGCCTTGGCCGCCAGCCTGGAGGACGCTGCGCGGCGCGACGTGGTCGTGCTTCACGGACATCAATGAGTCGAAGTGCAAGTGTACCTGGAGAGACTCACGCAACATCAAAGCGCGAATGGCAAGTGCACGTAGAGAGACTCGCCCCGCCCTTTTCCCCCCATACCAATCAGGATTGTGAGGCTGGAAAAAAAAAACGCCATCCACATGCAATCTCTCGTTTCCGAAACCATTCCAGCCGCGCAACAACGTCGGGGCCGCGGGCCGGAGTCGGGAAGACGGGGGCTGGGCTCGCAGCCACCGTCAGAGATGGGGGGGGGCCTGGGTTCAAATCAGACGCCCTTGTTGCAGCCTCTTTGAGGAAAGAAGAAGTCTTCATCCATGTATTTAACAAAGCCGCCCTCCAATCCGTTCCACAAATTAGCATGCGATACCGCGTCTTTCCCCTGCGGCTGTCGCAGTGGAACTCTGCACCACTCTCAAGATACGCCGCGACGTCATCATTCCAAAATCTTCGCTGACAGCCGCGTCGTTGCCCTGCTCGTCGCGCGTTGCGCGCGCTCGGGCCCCGGGCCGCGCGGCGCCCCGTCCGCGCGTCGGCGCTGCGGCGTGCGACTCGAGCTGCGTAGCTCCACTTCCTTTTGAGAAAGAAAAAAAAAGGCACGCCCATGCATGCGCGCGCTCAGCAATGCCCAGGGCAGCGCAAGTTTTCCTGCGCGCGAAATCGACCCAGGGCCCCGAGCAATCGTCGCCGGCATCCTCGTCTCTGCTGCGTGGACCGGGGTCGCGCTGGTCATCGGCGTCGGCGGCTGCGATGTCGGCGCGGGGCGTTGCGTCGTTTCTCCCGCCTGGATCGTCCCCCCGGCGCGCCCGCCGCCAGGCGAATCATCTTCCGTTGCGCCCTCCGCACCGCGAGGAGCGCGTCCATGGCGAGAGTCCACGAACAACGCCCGCAAATAGCGAAAGGCGTGATTGTGCCGTTGAAAAGTCGTAGTCGGCAGCGACGTGGAAGCCGCTCGTTCGCGCGTTCGTTCCGTGACTGGTTGAACTCAGCCCGCCCTGCGGCGCTCCTGTTTGATAGCGCGTGCTCGTGGGAGTTGTGAAACGACCATACCCTGCTTAGATATGCTGCGCTCTGGTCGTTGGGCAGGGTGCGACGCGCGCATCGCCGAGCATGGCGCGCGCCATTGTTCTTCAAATCCAAAGCTGACGCCCGTGAGGGTCTTGGTCTGGTCGGGGCGGAGTGGCAATCCACAGCGCGATGCCCGGCCTTTGTAGCTGTCGAAGGTTCGAGGCGCGAATCGAGACGTCGTCCGCGAAGCGTGGGGCGGCGATGCCCAGTTTCACGCGCGTAGCCAAATTTGATGTCGAATTTCTTTCGGCGCCAGCTTGTCTTGCGTTTGCGGATAAGTTGCTCTAACAGCGCGTTGGTTGAACAACAATGGGCTGAACGGATCTCCCTGTCTCACTTCCCGCCGCGTGCCAAAATGTCGGCTGCCAGTGCCTGTCCTGGCCGTGGCTGTCTGGTTGCCGTGCATCTGCTGTGAAAAAATATGCATCAGGGATGCGACGTCGCCGTAAAGCGCGTCGAAATCTGCCGTGGCTCGCGCGGCCGAGCGCCGTTTAAAAAGTCGATGGCGGCTGCCCAGAATGGTGGCCACCACCGAAATGAATGATCGCGCAATACTGCCGCGGTGAAAAGGTGACCTTCGGCGCCGCAGCCACGCCCGAAGCCAACTTGATCGCGGCGCCGTTGCGCGTCGAATACGAATGCAAGCCGTTTGCGTATAAGGCGAGACGTAAGCTTGCATGGCAACGGGACGATTGCAGTTGGCATGTAGTCGCGCGGTCGTTTGGGGCCGCCAGACTTGCATATGACTGTGGTCGTCATGCTTATCCATTGGTCGGCAGTGGGCGATTTGGAATGACGAGGTCGCTGTAGAGCTACATGTAGAGCTACAGGAAGTCACGCTCAATGGTGGCGCCCCCTGCTTTGGGCAACTCTGCTGCGAGGTCATCAGCGTCGCTGCACTTGCAATTTTCAAATGTGTTATGGCACCCCGCAGTTCTTCCATCGTGAATGGTGAGATGTTGGGCTCAGTTGGCATTGTGGCGGCGCTGTTCTTCTCGGCGTCTTCATCTTGTTCCCGGTAGAGTTGCTCGCATAATGTCGCGAGGGCGTCGGCGACGCGCGCCCTGTCAGTCTCCTCGTCGCCCGTTGTTGGTGCAATCGTTCATTTTGGTCCAGCAGGCTTCGGACCGTCGATGTTCTTGAGGCCTTTGAATTGGCATGCAGCGGCATCTAAATTTGCATTGTCGCGGGCCCGTTTGATGGTTCGAAATTGTCTCAGCCTACACTTGCTCAGCTTGACTCGTTTGGTTGTGTCGTTGTATGGTGCGTTGCGTTGTCGGACGATGAGCTCACGTAATGTCTGGTCTGCTGTGGCCCCCCCCATGTGCTGGGCGTTGTGCAGTAGCGACCGTGCGTACGCGATGCTCTTCGTGCGCTTGGACATGGGCGTCGCTGACGTGCGTGCACCTGTCATTTGCAACAAGTGCACAACCGCGGTCGTCGAGTCGGCGCTGCAAGCACTGCTGAAAAAGTGGGTCGGCGGCGGGCGGAAAAGATGATTGACGGGGTGCTCGCCACTTGCGCTCGCCCCTCTCGCGGGTCGTTGTGTTGGGGGAACAAAATTTCATGCAAGCTGCATGATGGTCGGAGCCGAGGTCCACATTCGTGCCAAGCGCGTCGGTTACTTTGGTTGCGGCGGTTATTGTCTGCGAATATGTAACCAATTTGCGACTGGGTTGGATGCTCTCCGCTGCTGACATGCGCATAAGTGTCGTGGTGGCGATTGTAGAACGTAGTGTTCGTGATGAGACTGCTGCGTGTGTTGGCCAATGCTGGTTACCGCGTCCCGCGCGCGCTGCAATCTCCAATTCCATGTGATCCCACGCTTGGTCTTCTGCTTGCGCTGCGATTGGCATCGTCGTCCGCGTTGTTGGGGTGCTTTCCGACTTGGGCATTGAAGTCTACAACGGTAATTAGCATCTCGTGAACGCGCATGTCGGCGTAGCCGGAATGCGGGAATCACGCGGTCGCTACCCCCACCCTGCACTTGCCGATGCCGAAGTCGATGTAGGCGATGCGCGCGTCGATGCGCGTGAAACGCTCGATGCTACGTGCGTGCCGCTGGTGGGTCAAGAAAGCAACGCCCCGCGATGCGGCGGCGTGGCCGGCTGCCGCGCAGACATGCGATCCTAGCTTCGTGGTCCACATCTCGCGTTGTTCAGTAGTCCACATTTCGTTGATTACCACGATATTCCAAGTGTCTTTCCCGAATTCGCAGATCAGTAAGTCGATCGGGTCGTCCGTAGTAAGGCTCCTCGCGTTTTTGTGGCTGGTGGTTAATCATGGGTCGTGGTCGCAGTCGGCTGTGGGAGGCTGTAGGTCGGCGCACTGGTTTGGTAGAGGCTGGGCGTCGGCTGGTGAAGGTGGACATGGAGAGTCCGATGCGGCACGCCGGAGATTGGGTTGCTGAGCTGGCGTCTGGGGGTCGATGGCTGGAATTGGAAGCAAGATGTTAGATGCTGTACGTCGGAATTCGGTAGGTTGAGCTTGCGGATCTTGAAGGTCGACGGGTTGGGGAGGTGGCGGGAAGTCAACTGCCAGAGGCTGTAGGTCGAAGTGCTGAGTTCGCGGGCGCTGAAGGTCTTTGGGCGCGGGCGCGCATGAGAAGTCGTTGCTGGAAGCTGGAAGTTAAAATTTTGAATTGGCGGTGGCTGGAGGTCGATTCGTGGAGGCTGAAGCTGGACGTCGGATGCTGTAGGTTGGAGGTCGGTGCGTTGAGTCGGTGAAGCTTGAAGGTCGATGGGCTGGAAGAGCGGTGGGGAGTCGAATGCTGGAGGCTGCATGTCGGAGTGCTGAGTCGGCGGGCGTGGAGGGCCGATGGGTTGAGGTGGACATGGAAAATCAGACGTTGCAGGTTGGAGCTCGTAGCGCTGGACTGTCGGCGGCTCGAGGTCGAAAGGGGGAGGTGTGAGTAGCAGGTCAAACGTTGGAGGTTGATGGTCGGGGTGCTGAGCTGGTGAATGTTGGAGGTCGATGGGTGGAGGTGGTGGTGGTAGGTCGAGTGCTGAGCTGGTGGGGGTTGGGGTCGAAGGTGGGAGCTGGGGTCAGAGGTGAGGTCGAGAGCAGGAGTCGGGATGTGGAGAATATCCTTGTCGTCGTATTCGGGAAACGTTCTTGGGCGAAAAATCTGCTGGGAACGAGGTAAGCGGCGTCGTAAGCCTAAAGGGGCATCTCCAAGAACGTTCAAATATTTGCCTATTCCGCACCCTGCTGATTGAGCTGTGCCTATGTGATTTGCAGATCCAGGGTGTGTTGTGAGAGTCGGGGGTTGGCAGTCGGAATTGGGAGTCGGAGTCGGAGAACAAATAGTCCGTCTTGCTGCTGGAGTCGGAGAGACTGGAGCCAGATAGAGAGGAATGGCAGCAGAGAGCACGGAGACAATGGTGCCACCGCTGCCCTCTCCACCCGCGATACGCCATGAAAGCAAACTGCAATCGTTGAAAATTATGCGAGGGCTGCTGGTGTCTCCAGGACAGTTGCAATTCCGCCGCCACCATTCCAAAGAAGGAAAGTCTTCACCTTCCTCAGCTTCACATGGGAATCAGCAGGACGCGATCATTCACATAGCTGTTCCGAAACCATCCTCCTGTATGTCGGATGCCGCTTAATCCACTTGGGGATTGATACTATTCCGGCCAGACTTCCGTACAATTGCCGGAAACATGAACAACACTTTCGGTTTGTACGAATGTATCGCATGACGCCGCCTGGCCGGACACCGAAACAACCCCCGTGCCAAAAACAACAAAATCGTTGCTCGCGTGCTGGTGACGACCTTGTCGCTGTCGCTCCTGCAGAACGTACGGAGTGAAGCGACACGTGCGACACCTGCGCGCGGACGCATGATCCAGATGGCCCATGTCACCAGCATGGGCCGCATGGGACGCCACACGGATAACAGTAGTTCACGACGTAGAAGATGGGAATCAACTCCGCAACATCCTCACGAGACGTGCAAGTACCTGCACAATGATCCATTCTGACCGTCGGACCCTTGCTCTGCACGCGTTCGACGGAAACTGGCGTCAATCAAACTGGCCCAATATGCTGGCACATCGCTTCGATTTTGACTTTCGTCAAACGTGCGTTTGATTCGTCCACGTCGTCCAGCCCCCCATCTGAACCAAAAACGCCGGTTTCTGCTGAGACATCCTCTCGATTCGCTCTTAAACTGGCCACGACGTGCACGTGACGCTGGCGGCCCGCGCCGAGGCGAGAGCGTCGTTTGGACGGACGTTCGGCCATTGTACGGAAGTTCGGCCCGCATAGTAAATGTCTCCCCAGGCACCGGTTAATCGATTGGGACTGCCACTGGGATATGGTCCGAAGGGGTCCCTGGATAGGTCAACGCACCTACTGCGCTGACCGCTACCATCATCTGATGCAAAATGCCCACCAGAAGGGAAGTGCAGATGCGAGAGAAGCCGCTCAGATATCGTCCAAAGAAGTTCCTACGAGTGGGGTGATGCTTATACAGTTCACACCATGTGTTGCAATACTCGTGGAAAGCGCGGCACTGCAGCCCATCAATTGGACCAACTTCCCCATCAGCCGAAGACATGCAATCTTCCATATGCGCGAAGTTCAAATCACCCGCCACCAAAGCCATGAAGTGTGCAGCAGGGGGTAGAGCAGCAGTGAACTGTCGAAGAAACCTATCCCGACACTCATGACAGCGAGGCCTCCTGCTAGCCCAAAACATTTCGGCAGCAGGATGAGGATGAGGATGAGGAGGAGGAGGAGCAGGAGGAGGAGGAGCAGAAGGAGGAGGAAGAGGCGAACGCGGCCAACAAAGGCGGCCAAGCGAAGGAGGTGGACAGGTATGAGGGGGAGGCGCAAGGGGTAGGAACAAATGATTATAGTAATCTTGGGTGTGGACAGTCGTCCGCTCTGGCGGGGGTCTGGGGCGCCAGGGGGGGGGGGGTCGGGGCCAAGACAACAAGCGGTTCCAAGGCCAGGAAACTGCTCGGAAGGATCCCAGGGCAAAAGGGGCCTGGCGATTGGGGAAACCCCAGAGGAGAGAGAGGAGGAAGCGTCTCCTCCAGTCCCGCCCTCCACCCTGCAGATGACGAGGAAGAGGAGGACGAGAAGGGCAAGGAGAGGTGGACGTGGACTAGGAAGACAAAACAAGACGAAGCCCCAGAGGAGAACCAGGGAGTCATGAAGGGCCCAATCGCACGTCCCTCCTACCGGATCCCTCCCGAACCTGCCTCTCCGTGCTTCTGCTCTTCCAGCTCCTCCCAGTGCGCGGCTCGGGCGCTGGCCCCGAAGACTCGGTCGATGAGCTCGATGACGCTGCCCGGCGTGGTGGAGTCCTTGGTGCACTCGACCTCATGGCACGGGGGCGGGGGCTCGCCCGCCTCGTTTCTTGGGTAAATCGCGCGGATGCTCGTGGCGACGAAAGCCAAGCGAACATCATCACTGCATCGCGCAATACGGGTGCCAACGGCGGGAAGATGCGGACCATCAGAAGGCAAGTGATGGTGCGGACTGCGGGGTGAATGCAAGGTACGCGCTGCAGTACAAGGGCAGAGAAGCGAATGCCAACAACGGCCGAAGTGCACCATCTTTGATGACAGAGACGTGTTCCACCGCTCGACCGCTGGCGATGTAGAGTGCACATGCGATCTCCAAGACATAACCGATGATGGGCAAGACGGAGGTGAACTAGTCGAGATGAAGTGCTGCCTGGCTGACATCACAGCTCAGCATATGTAGGCCGAAGGGCCGAACATGCCGCGTTCTTATGAGCGCGCTTTTCTACAATGTATAGCCGTCGCCTTCTAGTGGGTATGCACTCACCGATGCCCCTTAGGGCCCCTGCCTGACATGCGTTTGACATGGAGAACTTCAAAAGCCCACTTGGGCTTGCATCCCGCAGCTCTCGCACGAGGCCCTGGGCCTTCCAACCCCGACGGGTCAATCCCGACGGGCTAGTCTCAAATTACGGCGACCGTACTCTTTTTCCTTCTCATTTTCCTCCGCTTCCTTCGCTTCCTCCTCCTCCTGGCTTCCTCCTCTTCCTCCCCTTCTTCGTGGGCGGACTCCAAGCCCCGGCCGCCCCAGAGGAACTCGAGGGTGCTGATCTTCCAGCGCTCCACGGACTGCAAGCCGCGTGGCCGCCAGCCCGAGCGCCAAGGCAGGCCCCGGAGGGAGCATGAAAACCACCAGCAAATGGCATGGGTTCGAGCAGGTGGCCGCCGCGCCAGGATGTGCCTCTCCTATCGACTCTGTGCTGGCCCACGCCTTCCAGCCCAAGCTTGCTGATCACCTGCTCATCTTCTGCGGCACGCTCGCCCATGATGGACTCCGTGGCGCGTCTCATCTCCGCCGCCTCACGCTCGGCCTGGCCGATTGCCGCTGTGAGCGCCTCATCGCTGGCCATGAGTTTCTCATTCATGGCCACCCTGTTCTTTTTCGTCGCCCTGGTGCGAGCCTTCTTCAGAGGCTCCGCAGCGCATGCAACCGCCGCGCTGGCCCAGTGCAGCCATGCATTTACCGCTGCATCACGCTGGCCACCAAGGTCCGCGTAGTCGCCTTCCTCTTCAGGGTCTGCTCCTTGGAACACTCCTCGGCATGGAGGTCGGTCAACATCCGCCGCGGCCCAACTCCCGCCTGAAACTGCTCTCAAGCGCGCGCAACCTTGCCGTGTACAACCTGCCACTCCGTCCGCGTTCGTCTGGGACTCCTTCCTGGTGGTGTTCGCATGCCGGTGGCACTCCACGAATCGCGAGGGCTGCTTGCTCTCGATGTGCTCATGCTCCACTTTGTTGCCATGAGCGCTGGTCGTCTCGACGTCAACGGCGGCCGCCCGTTCGCCCACAATGTAGGCGAGCAACTGCTTCCCGCGCTTCGCGCCCTCCACCGCCAAAAGGCAGTGGGCTCGCACAGGCGCCTGCTCCTCCTCCTGCATGTGCGGCGGCACCCAGCGATGGAATCATGACCCCCAGGATCGGCGCCACCAAGGGTACTACCGCTGCATGCGCATCCGAGGCACAAACATCCTCCATTCCGCAGATGTTCGGCGTAATCCTGACGCTCCGCCTCCGCGGGCATGACCACCGGATCCTGCACGCTGAGGCCCTCCTTCAATGGGCAGAGCGTCTGCGCTCCCCACATCCGCAGCCGCAGCAGGCTGGTTGGAGCGCCCCTTGCCGACGGGCTACTTCTCCACCATTGGTGGCGCGCCGATCGGCTACCGATCGGGCAGCCCGAAGGCGCCTGCCCCAGCCGCCCGAGACCGTTTGCTTCTCCAGTCGGCGGGCGTGCCTGGATACTGCCAGCGAACGAGGCCAAAGTAGCAACGGGGGAGGGGGGGAGGGAGACGAGGAGGAGAGGGAGCGAGAGGAGGAGGGCGAGGGAGAGGAAGGTGATGAGAGGATGGAGAGAGCCATGCCCGCGTGCGCGCCCTGGGTCGGGGCCAGAGACGGGCTGGCCTTCAGCGCTATGGCCAAGTAGTCTCTTGCGTCCTCGGGAAGGAGCGAGAACCGGCCGCGGCGGGAGCAACCTCGCTACCGACGATCCAGAGGGATTGTGCTGACGCTGATATGTGCTGCGGTCGAGATCGCCATAGGCTGCACCGTGATCGGTGCAAGTCGGGAAGACGATTCAATGTTGTGCTGTCGCACGTGCCATGGATCATCGACAGCCGCTGGGTGAGCGGAAGGAGGGTCAAGGCGGTCAAGGCCGGACGCCGGAATCCTGATCAAATACGCGCGAGCGCACCCGGAGGCGCAGCTCGGACTCTCGGCCCTAGGGCCCATCAGTGGCCGACTCACCGCATCGGAGAAGTAATTACCAAGGGCGGTGCCAGTCGAGGGCGCCGACGTACTTCCAGGAAGCTGAAGACACAAACGCTTGATTCTCACGTGGAGCATGCGGGGACCACACGCTGGATGTGCATGCGGAGGGCAAGCGTACTCGCCAACACTGGGGCAAATTGCTCCAAAGCGAAGCAGCCGGACCTATGTGAATCCAGCTCTCGCCCAGGCTTGACACGTCGGGTGCAACCAATTTCCTGATAAGCCTACGGTCGAATTCAAAGGGAGACATGCTCGGTCGAAAAGCGAACCCGAATGGCCGGGAACAGACGACCGCTCGCGGAGGCGAAATTGAGCGACACAAGAAGACCGTCTGTGCAACTCGCAAAAACTACCAGAACCGTCATTCCCCCCCGTCGTCGTCGAAGTGGTGGTCGTGGTCGTCTTCTCCGTCACTCCCCGCCACTGCGTCCTCCCATGCCCGAACGTAAGGCCCCGCAACACCTCAACCTTCCAGAAACACCGCTGGACTGAGTGGGAGTTCCACTATGCTGGTTAGATGATTGGAATCCCATCCCTCATGGCGCCGTCCTTCCAGCGTTCCAGGCGCACCATACAGTGCGCAACCGTACCCGCCGCCCAGCCAGACAACGGCTTCATGGGGCCGAGGCACTCGCAATGCAACTCGTAGGCCTCACGCAACGGCGCCTCGGCCTCCTTTCGAGGTGGGGGACGCGGGAGGGAAGGAGGCAAGGCTTTGGGAGGAGGTGAGCACCTCAAAATTTATCTCAAACATTCAGATGCTCCCTCTGTCCCTCCTCGTGCATTCCCCTTTCCTGCCGTTATTGTCTTGATGCGGCTTGGGTGTAACGGCGACGCGTGCCATCCACCCCATCTTCAGAACACGGTGGCTCATGGTGGGCTTCAGAACCGACGAATTGAACTACGTGTCCGTCGACTGCGCGTACAACATATTTGCTGCGTTTCAATTGCCCTTCGGTCCTCGTACCATCGCGTCGCCTCGGTGGTCTCACCACTCATATGGGCAGGTCGGTCCCAAACTCACGACCACCAGCACCACACAAGTAGCACCCCCATGTTGAAACGGCGGCAGGACGAGCTGGTGCGTTGGCAGCTAAACTTTCAAGTGGAAACGCTGGCGAATGCCGTGGGGCCGCGGGGCGTCAACGATGTAAAGAGGGCTGGTCGTGGCAAAGGGGGCGAGGCCAAGTCCTTCGCGACGACCCTCGATATCCGACGCCGTGGAACAAACAATTATGCCGTAAATCGGATGTTCCCGTCGTGAGACCGGCACCATTTGACGACAAACTGTTTCTGAACCGGATTGGTTGAATGTCCCGTGGCCCAACGCATGGCGCAACATCACCCGTGCTTGACCTTCACGACGCACATCTGTGAAAGGGAGCGGGGAAAGGATAGCGGTCAGAGCCTGCAGTCTGCACTGACTTGGGGTTGAGGTTGTGGCCGGAGGCACTGGCGAGGCTCGACAGAGGAGCCAAGCGGTGACGCGGCGGTGCGGAGTTTGCGACCACCCGATAATGACTGTCGCCGATGCCCATTGCCACTTCCCCCGCGTTCGAGAGGATCTTCGCCAGCATGATCCTCGCGGGCTCGCTTCACTTCTAGGGCCCTGACTACCCAGGGGGGACAAAGAGGAGTACAAGAAGAGGGGAGGAGAGAGAAGGGATGACCACGAGATCTTGCTCCAAGCCGTCGGCCAGATAGGCAAACGATCGACACCCGTGGGACGCACGCAAAAGGCCTCTCCGTCCACAACTTTCAGTCGGCACAGCGGTCACGAGAGAGGCCTCACACGAGGAGCGGGGAGTACGGGGTAGGCAATAGTAGGAGGGAGTAAGGGACAGACGGAGTTATGACGAGGAAATGCCCCTGTGCGGCGGACACGTTGAACAACACGCCTGAACATGCGGGGCTACCGTTGCAACGCCTGTCGAACGGGGTCAAGGTCATCCGAGGTCAAGGTCACCCGCCTGGCCTGGACCACCTCGGCAAAACGAAATGATTCATGTGACTGCGTTTCTGAGAAGTTACGAGAGCCGTAGCGCGCTCCGAACGCGCTGAAACTCTGGCTTGGGGCAGCAGCCTAGTGAACCGACCGAAGAGGGACATCCGGAGGTTTCCTTGGACCCTCTCGGGTGGGTATGTGTTCCTGCTCACGGTGCCAAGAAGCCTGTATAACGGTATCGCATACCAGTGTTGGCCAATGCTGCGCGAAAGGAAGCAGTCTACGGGGTCCCCCTTTCAATCATGGAGCATCGCAGCATCGCTGGGCCCTCTCGAGTGTCATACGCTGCCGCTGCGCTGGGTGGCATGTGCGGCAAGAGACCGACTCCGAGCATAATATGACGCGAGAGATGAAGACGACGAGGAGAGGGAAGACTAGGACACTGCGAAACGAAAGCATGTAGTACCCAAACTTCTTCACACACGGCCAACGCAAGAAAACCCTCCTCCTCCTCCTCCTCCTCCTCCTCCTCCTCTTCGTTTCCGGAAGAGCTCTCACGGCGCAAAATGTGTGTGTGTGTGTGTTGGTGCGTGGGCCGAAGGCACGGCCCACTGCCGTCTAACGGGCTCGATGCAGGTCGAGATGCGGTCCACTGAGAAACATGTCGCGCCCTGTGACAGGGCATGCCCGCAGGCCGCACGGGGAGACTGTGCAGGGTGTCCATGTAGCCCCTGGAGGCTGAGAACGGGAAGAAGGATGAGGAGGATCCGCGCAGCGATCCCCGCGTCGCACTACGAGCCGACGAGGGCGAAGCGGACTCCCCGAAGCCCAACGCACTCGCAGGCCAAACCCCCACTCGAACAGGTAGACAACGATCGGGACTACGGGGGCGAGGCGCGCGACCCGAACTCCACCACGATCGCCTATCCAGTCCAAACTCCCCAAGGTAAATGCGAATTCCGACAAGAGGATGACTGTCCTTCCTGGCAACTCCCCTCTCCCTCCAAGTATGAATCCCACCAGCCCTTTGGGCGTGAGTGGTTTAGAGAGCCCTCTCTGTCCTCAACCCCCCATCTTCCCCTTCGGGGAGGGGTTTACCCCTCCCCCTACCCCCTCCCCCTGGGCCTGGAGAGGGAGTCCGGCGGGTCGTCAAGGGGGTCAATTTCGACTCCTGGGAGGGCTAAAAAACGACACCCCTCACGAGGATTCTGGCCCCGACGGGGGGACGGAGAAAAAAACACCTCCTCTTCTTGGAAGCCAAAATCATTGATTTTACTTCGGTTTCGGCCCCATTTTGGCCTTCTCAGGGGGCCGCGTGCCTCTTCCTTCATAGCAAAATCATTGATTTTACGAAGGTTTTGGGCTCATTTTGTCATTCTCAGGGGCCAGCGCTCATTTGCGCTTCTGAGGAGGTCGCAAGAGGCCCCAAGATGGCCCCAAGAGGCCCCCAGGAGGCTCCCAAGAGGCCTCCAAGAGGCCCCCAAGAGGCCCCCAAGAGGCCCCAAGAGGCCCCCAAGAGGCCCCCAAGAGGCCCCCAAGAGAGGCCCCAAGAGGCCCCCAAGAGCCCCCCAAGAGGCCCCCAAGAGGCCCAAGAGGCCCGAGGCTCCAAGAGGCCCCCAAGAGGCCCCACGAGGAGCCCGAACGACTCACACCAGGACGAGGGGCCCGAACGACTCACACCACGAAGAGCCCGAACGACTCACACCACAAGGAGGGGCCCGAACGACTCACACCAGGACGAGGCGCCCGAACGACTCACACCACGAGGAGCCCGAACGACTCACACCACGACGCGGGCCCCGAACGACTCACACCACGAGGAGCCCGAACGAGTCACACCAGGAGGAGGGGCCCGAACGACTCACACCAGGACGAGGGGCCCGAACAACTCACACCACGAGAAGCCCGAACGACTCACACCAGGACGAAGAGCCCGAACGACTCACACCACGAAGAGCCCGAACGACTCACACCAGGAAGAAGGGCCCGAACGACTCACACCAGGACGAGAAACCCCAAACGACTCAAACCACGAGGAGCGCTTTCTCTCCCTCCTCCTCCGCCTCGTCCTTCTCCCGCTCCCCCCACAAGGAGGATGTACAAGGAGGCGGGAAGAAGGAGGAACAGGGGAGATATGCGGGGCCAAGCGGACACACGCCTGAAAAACACGACTGTCGGCATGCTTCGCAAGAGTTGCTGCTGTGGGATGGGCTGGTGGGGATACGCGAAGCGTAAAGAATTCAATGCGGTGGAAGTCCTGTCGTTTTGCTCTGCCTTCCTGTGAATCTCCCCCGCCTTTAGGCACAGGTCGTAGCCGATGCGCATCTCGTCCCTCTGGTCTGCCTTCTGCCCCATGCGCGCATGGCTCTTGCCGAGGTCCCAGATATCGAACCTGAGCGATTCATCATAGGGCCAGCTCTTCTGTCAGGCATCCTTTGGGTGTGCAGCCGCCGACACTGCGATCTCCGAAGAAGACACGGCGCGACATGTCCCCAGGACATCTCTATAGGGCCGAGACATCAATGCGGATGAGGTTCCAAGATCGCGGACAAGAACCGACTGAATGTTAGACATGCTGGCAAAGAAATCGCTCACGCTACTCGGACTCGGGGGCAAACCACAAGGCGCAATACATTGGGAAGGCAACAAAGTAAGCCGAAAACACTGGACAGTCGCGCCGGAAACATCTCACATGGCATGATTGTCCACGAGTCGATCCATACAGCCGGCAGCAGCCCGTGATTACTTTCTGAAAGTGTTCACTTCACAAGAAGCACGTGCTCTAGCTGCAAGTCTGGATTGCGAACTTTCAAAGAACGAACACCTGAATCATCATATCTAGCATCGGGACACTCCCGTCTCGCAGCGGCTGTACACGTTGACTTACAAAGCGGCTTGAAACAAGCAGTACCCGTGCGCAACATGAACTCAAATTTTGACCCAAAGAAACTCTGATAGTTGATGTGAAGAGCACCTTGCCAGACGCTGGGCCATCCCTGCCCGTCTTGCCCTGCGCACAGAATGTGATATATGCGCTGGCTCTGCTTCCTGAGGGTGCGGGGCGACTGCGTGGCCTGGCATGCGAGGGGCGGATTCTTAACGATTGCCGCGTGATAGCGATGGAACCTGCTGGGCAGACCGCTCTGTATTACCGGGACTGGTCGTCGCGAGTCCGAACGCGGCAAGGGAAGGGGACCTCACGCGCGCCCGGCCCCGATCACTACAGGAACGGGATGACGGAGCGAGCGTAGGTGAGGGTGGAGGAGCCCGCTGCACCAGACGACCGAAGGAGGACCGGGCGCAGAGGCGAACGGGACGAGCGGAGGCGTAGAGGCGAAGCGGGACGAGCGAGGCGGAACGAGGCGGAGCGAGGCGGAATGAGGCAGACCGGGACGGCCAAGACCAGAACCGGCCGCGCGAAGGCGAAAGAAAGGATGGGCGAGCGGGCGGAAGAACCCAAGGTGGGACGAGCGAAAACGGAGTGCGAAGGAGCCAGGTGCTCGGGATGCCGCACGCTCGCTTCACCTCCGCACTCTTCATGGTGTAATCCAAGCACTTCTCAGCCTGGACCCTCCCAGCTGGCTGGCCCCAGCCAACTCCCTCCCGCCCCCCCTCCCTAGAGGGCGCCGACGACCAACACACTCTTCAGCCTTATGCAATTGTGGCCGAGGTTGGCACCCAAGGGCAACTGCGTAAATGGGCGCCGCTCCAAACTTGGCCTGCCACGACGCGCCGTGCAAGAAAGTCCAAACCGGCAGGTGGGCGTCTAGGGGTCGGCGGGAGCTGGTACTTGGGCATGGTGTGGAGTATGCGGGGGGCGGAAGGGAACGCAACAGGGCCCAGTCGAAGAATTGGTAAGAGCCTCCCGGCCCTGAAAACGAGGGTGCCCTTCTCTCGTTTGTTCCTCATTCCTCATTTTCCACTTCCGTGTCTCCGGACAGTTTGGAACGCGCGCGTGCGGGGGACATGTATCGAGGAAATAAGCAATTCTCGCATTGACCTTCCTCAGAAGCTTAAGAAGACGTTGGTTTTGTATCAGCGTCCCCTGGCTCATCGAAGAAAGGGGAATCAAGAACAACTACACGTATGTCTCAAACAGGCCGCAAATGCTTCCAAAATTCAGCGGGCCTTCCAGGCAACCAGCCAGAGCGTCTGCGTGGTGCGGCCTCTGGTCCTTTTCTGGCCCGTTCGCGCGCGTCCTTGGACTCATCCCGATCAAGTTCGGCAGCGACATCATTCGGTACCGTCTCCAATCTCATAATACAACCGAAACTACAGAGCGGCAGTGTCGATACCTTGCTTACATATGGGTCACACTACGGGTCAGTTCACAAGTGCATACGCGCCAGACACCGCGCTGCATCGATGAGATCGCGAGCGCGGCGCCGCACACCACGCGCTGAGAAAACATGGTTAGCTAGCTTATGTTTCTTCGTCATCCTCCTCGTCCCCTTGACTGGTGGAGCTTAGCGCGAGCATCGCCAAGGGACGTGGTGGCCAGAGAGAAATCCGACTCGCTCTCGGTAGCCTAATAGGTGGAAGCGGTTCAGGCACGATCAGTCGTTCCTCTGAGAATGGGGGTACGATGCCAAAGGGATGAAGATCTCATGTTCACTCCGCTCAGGGAGAGAGGGGACGGCATGAGACATTGATAAGACAAGTATCCGGTAAGCAAGTTTACTATATCAGGAATGCGAAGGGAGGAGGCTGGCTGGCCTACGACCGACGACGGGCGACGGCCGCGGGCGGGCGCGCTCCTTTTCTCTCCTGCAAGCAAATGAAGGCTTGCTTGAGTAAACAAACAGCTGCAGTATGCAGCGCAAGTTCAAGGCAGACAGTGCACAGCATGCAAATATGCGTATAAGTGATCATATTATGAAGCGGACAGGAGCACATTTACTCCCCCCGCGGCGGGCCTCGTAGAGCCCATCCGGCCACAGCACCCCTGGCCTATACATATACACAAGCACTGGAGCCAACCCCAAAAACTTGCACGGCCCAGCGGTGGTTGCCAGGGGGCTAAGGGCCGAAGAGGCCCGACGACTCCCACCATCACTTACATGAATTCTCTCCGCTGGACCGGCTTAGCCGACCAGTAGAATCGATTACCCATCCAGCACGCGTATCGCGCGTGGATGAGAACTTCCATGCGCGCGCCTGCCGCGACTAAGTCACGCGGGCGGATCTCAGCCCAGCTCATCCCACGGGTTCTCAACCTCTATGGGCGGCGCCGGGGGCGGCGGGTTCGATGGCGCCGAACCTCCAGTCCGTCCGTCTCCGCCGCGAGGCGAGCGGGATCGTCTCTTTCCTTTACTAATATGATCTGCAGCACAGTAGCTCTTCTCCTTGTTCTTGGACGCCTTCCCCTTATTCGGCGGGAAGTGAGCGTCGTGCTCAAACTTATACAGTGCATGCCACTGTTCCAGTGTCCACCACTCCTCGTCGGACAGCCACGTGATCCGGTCCCGGTGGACGTAGTGCCCGACATGAACATCGTTCACGTAGCGCGGGTAGGACACGAGCGGGTCGTGATCAGCAGCGCCGCGGCCCGCATCCATGGCTCCATCGCGCGCGCGCCGGGGCGCCGACCGATCCCAAGCGTTGGAATACCTTGAGTATTCCTCTCTCGTCGTCACGGCTGAGCCGGCGACGGAATGCGGGGGCTCGGTGGCATCGTCGGAAGCCCGAACGTCTGAGACGTCGGGTCTAGGCGGTTGAGGTGCTGTTGGTAGTCTGGCTTTCGCCTCGTCCTGTGCCCTTATTTGTCTCACGGGATCGGCTTCGCCGCCGTGGTGTGGATCGTCGTCTCTATGCTCACGATCTCGCATCAATTTTAATAAACTCCTAGCAGCGGTAGCTACTGGGATGCCATATATTCCGCATGCAGTGCGGAACGGTCCTGTGTCTATATCCTGGAGCTCTGTCCCTGGATCAATATATTTGTCTTGGAGTCAAGAAATGGCTTCTTGTATCAGAGCACCGTTGCAACGGACGTCAGTCTGCACTTTTCTGCCCAAATTACGGGCCCATTCCTCTATTATGTCGTCCATCTGAACGGCGGCGCGAATGCGGCAGTCAAGAGCAGATTCATCTTTCCGTCGCATCTTGGTGACGGGGTCCGTGCTCGCTTCGTCGGGGCGAATTATTCGCCCCGGGTAACCGATATAATATCATTCCGAAATGAAGGAGCTCATGGTCTCGCGAACGATCGCACAAATTCTCATGGGCCGAAGACCCAGTTGCATCTGCTGTACTGAGGCCGACCAGTTTCCATCAACTATTTCTTTGACAATTGTTGGGGCCTCATGTTTCCACTCCCCCTAGCAGTAGCATCCTTCCGGGATCACTCGGGCGTATGCCTGTGTATTCGATCACATATTGTGCTGCAGTCGCCCGAACCTCTATCCCGAACAGAGGTACTTTGACCGAAGGGTCCTCGTAGTGGTTGTATACATATCCGTCGGCCTGATCGAGGTCGATCACTCCTTCGGTTATCAGCGCAGCCTTAGGCCCGCTGTTTGCCGAGAAGTCCAGTCCCATTTGCGATTGTTCGCCTGCCCTCGCGGCTTCGCCGGCGGGAGGTAGCAGCGCTGGTACTATGAGGCGATGGTCCCGACATTCGTTGATCCTTCTTGCAAGGGACTGAGACCTACGAGTCGGCCTCGCCCGGAAATTGTTCTCCCAGACGACCGGCAACCGACCGCGAGGGCTTTGCCCTCTAGGGTTTCCTCCTACGTCTTCCACGACGTCTTCGTTCTGCACAGGCAACCATGGCGCCCCCAAGTTCACCGCTTCATCAATCGTTTGAAGCGTCGGGGCGAAGACATTCGCTCTAGTCATGTCGCTGTACCACCTCCCCCAGCCTCTCACGGGTTCGACTAAGTCGCCCCGTGCATTCGGCCAGTCGGAGGCGGCCAGAGCTGGGCAAGATACTGGGCGGACATATAGGTCAATATTCGTCTTCCATAGCAGCGGCCACCAGGTATAGATCGCAGGGGGCCGCCTCCTCACCCCTTTGGCTGAGAATTCGAGCCATCCTGTGAACCTTCTGACCAAGGGCCCCAAATGCTGGAAGAAAGGGCCGTAGCGCGCCGGTGGCTGAGCCATGGCGTCCTCTGGCACCCAAGCGGGGAAATTGCCTGGCAGGCTGTTGCCAAATATCTGGCCCGCTGCCGCCATTTTAATATATTCCCCATTCGCCCATTTTCGCTCCTGCTGATGATTACTGCTGATGTTCTTCATTACAAGCGCAGAAGCTCTCTGTTGTCTATCCCCACGCACTTTGATCCATTGAGGACGGTCCCAGGGGAGATTGCGTTGATTATTCACCTGTAATACAAGTCCATGCGCCTCAAGGGACCGCGGGATTATTTCTTGATTCCACGTCTGAGACATGTAATCATGCGTGACTCTGCGCTTGTATTTGATCCGACAGCTGCAGACGGGGCAATGTTCAAAGCCCGTTCGCACCCAGTGATAACGGAAGCATGGGAACCTTCCATCATCTTCCCAAGGGACGGATAGAACCCGTTCCTGTATTTTGGGTGACAGCTGTGGCTGACGATTCCAAGCCAACAACAGAGTTTCGTCTGCGTGGATCCAAGCAATAATCGACTCGTTGTCGAAAGTAATTTCGTACGAGGCCCACTCGCGATTGAAAAGTACCGACCAACGCATCTGGTCCGTTTGTCTAACGAGAGAGACGGCTTTGTCAATGTCGGTGAATTTCGGCACCTCTCGGGACACCAGGGTCCCACCTGGACAAACCCTGCGTGAGAAGCGAGTGAGCACTCGGCCGGTGAAAACAAGAACTAGCTCCCAAGACTCGCGGTGGTTGGGAAGTTGTTCCCATGGGTGGATGGCGTCGTCTGCGTGCCAAGTCCCCACCGATGGCGGTTCTCCTGGCAGTGCCGCATTTCCCATGGGCAGAAAACTCCTCGCAGGGAGAGGCTCTCCGTACCTCCGCTGGCTGAGCCACGGAGGAATACGAGTGGTATCAGGCATTGTTGGGCTCCTTTTCGTCGGAAGCAGCCTCAGCAAATCATCGTCTGCCTCGCGGCAGAGTCCTGAGTCCCTCTTCGGAAAACGGACCCTTCCATCCGCAGACTCCAAAAATGCCTGCAAGCCGGTGAAATGAAGAAGAGATCCATGACTCCTGACTTGGCCAGGGTCATATGGGACATACATCCTTTCAATGGAAGCAACGAGTGTTGAATGTCCCTGGCATGCTCGATAGAAAATGGATATGGCGGTATCGCTCCTCTCTTCCATATCGTGTCCACATTCCATGAACGCGATATCGTGCGATGGGTGCGCCTTATATTGCGTTCACATTTTGCGAACACTGGTTCCAACAATATTGTCACCATCCTTAGGAAGTATCCCTAAAATTTCCACTGTCTCTGGCGGCAACGCGGCTAAGCCGCGTGCAGCAAGAGCATATGATTGGAAAGCAAAACCATCATCTACGATTTTCTGCACCAGGTCACCAAAATAGACCCAGCCACCTGACGATCTCGCATAGTCAGAGCAATGCCTCGCGAGGTACACAGCGCATTTGCCATTTTTCCAGCAAATAAATCCGCTCGACAGCTCTGGGTACTTCACGTGTCCGCACTGCCCAAAGCAGCCGGATTATCGCTGTCGTCGATCCCAACTACCAGCGGCTCAAGGCACGCAAAGGTCTCCGGAGTAAATCCTTCTGGGACATCATCGGAATGAAATTCAGCTCTGAGGAAATCTCTTGCCTGTTCAAACGTACCTTCAGCTTGGCTGAGGCTGCTCAACAATGCGAAAATTGGGTCTTCCGCAAATTCAGCAATGTACCGAAGCGCGTTCCCCGTCTGATTGCGGATGGCTTCGATATGCGGCGGAACTGGGCCAGTCATATGTGCGTCGCGGACCATCTGTTTCATCGGTGCAGGTGTTCTCCGATTGATTAGTCCGCGTTCATCTGTCGCAAGGTACAGCTGTCTGCCCCTGAATGAGACAGCATGCCCCACAATGATGTCTTGCTCCTCATCACGAGGGTCAACGGACAGGGGCTCGCGCTGTCTCCTATCAGGGGCAGGCGGCAAACTCATTCTGCAGAACCTATTTTCAGATGCAGGACCGCGAGGGTAAGTCTCGTCTTCCATAGAAGCAATGGGCGCGGGATCCTTTTCGTATGGAAAGGCTGTAATCTCTTCAGGTTCAGCGTATGCCCCCGAGATCCCCGGGTTGCCTGAGGCACCCGGGTGCGCAGCTGATTTCTTAAGAACATATGTTGTCCCCTCATTCGGTGGTTCCTCCGCAGGAGACGGAATCACCGTGGGAGACGACTGTTCTTGATGTGCGCCCGGCTGATCATCGCGCTCCGCTCTGGTTGGACCAGGCGGAGGGATCGGAGCATTAGCCGTCGCGGCTGAGCCGGACGGAGGGGGAGGAGGAGTAGGTACTCTAGTCGCGCTCGCTCCCGGGCCACCTGCCTCTTCACGTTTAGACCTCCTGGGTCTCTCCGGCACCATAGGAGTACGAACAAAATTTGGATCCACTTTAAGGGTCTGATCAACAACAACATCTGCAAATCTAGTCCACACAATAGAATAGGTATTTGGTCCATGTTCGTTAGTCCGTTCATATCTCAAATAAACAGATTTTGCGGCCTCAATGAATGAAACAGCTTGTATCCTGCACCTTGTGGATTCGGGAGTCTCCGGCTGTCCAATTTCTTGCGCTCTCGTTCGGCTGCCACGCCGTTTGTAAAAGAACCGTTTTTCATATCTCAACACACTGTGTGCTCTGGAGCGCGAGAAGTGCATGCCCGAGACGCGTTTTATGACTTGGAGGATAAAAGTTATATCATCGTCTCCGACTAATACTGGCGAGTCCTCAGATGAATGATCCCCATCCGACTGAGTCGGGGTGTTCGCGCCTGGGATGTCCAATGTATTATAATCTCCGTCTTGGGCAGGAGCCACCTCCTCGGCGGGGGTAGCTTTCGCCTCGGCCATCAGTGCGTTTTCAACAAGGTTCTGCGCTTCTTCGGGTTGATCTCTTGCAGCACTGCCTTCGGCATGCTGAGAGTCCCCCCAGCGCCTGGCCGCTCTAGGTGCAGATTTATACTGAGGCGCAGCACTCGGATGGCTCTGGTCGATAGGCGGAGTCTCGGGAAATTGGTTCCGATGAATTTGGTTAAAGCAGGGGGGGGCTCACGCGTACTTGGCTTCCAATGTTGGCTGCCAGCTGTGTCCTTGCCTCCCGGCTTGGTCGGTGGCTGCGTCGGCGGGGATGCCGCAATGTCTCCTTCAACTCGAGGCATCTTCGCTGGCGGAGGACCCACCATCTGTGATCCTGGTTTGAATTGCGGCGGAGGCGGAGCTTTCTTGGGCATGATCTCCTTCGCCTGCGGAATGCCCCCCTGCGGCGCCACGTTCGGCTTCGTGGCCGGCGGCGGCGTCGGTGCTTGAATCGCCGGTGGAGCCCTTTTGGAGACGATCTCTTTCGGTCCTCCAACAGGCGACCCCTCCTTAGGAGGAGGAGGGGCCTAAAGACTAGAGGACCAAGTCACGGCCCCGGGGGGCGGCGCCTTATATGGCCTATCTCGGTTCGCAGGAGCCTGTCCCAAGTTCGGGAAATCCCTGGTCTCGATCGAAAATTTGGTGCCGGACGGCTTAGCCGCCGGCTCCATCTGTTTCGCTTCCGCGGCCTTCTTCGCCTTCCCTTTTTCTTGTCTATTTTGTTCGACCAGCCTCGAGGACTCCTCCGTGGCCTCGCTCCTGTGCATCGCATGAATCTTGGTTAATATGACCCCCTTCTCTTGGAGCCAAGGCCAGATGTCGTCAAAATTTTCGTTATCAAAGTATGGGCTTCGTTCCTTTTGCCAGTCGAACGGTTTCAAATTTGGAACCCAGGCCATCTGTTCCTCCCGGACTTTGTCCGCGGCCGCCGTCCGATCTTCATCTCGATACCTTTTGACTTCAAAGTCCTGCTCCAGATTCCAACCATTGTCTCTAGCAACATGCAGCAAATATGCCCACGCATCAGTAACGAACAGTGCTGCCGCGGTCCAATGACATAGTCGCAGCTCATGCAATGCATCGGTCGTCGGGTCGCTCACATAGTGCGTCGGCGATCCTTTAATGGCCTTAGGTCTTTTGGCATAGAAAACAATCTCAGCCGTTGCCCAAATACCATCTCCAAAGGTTTCCTCAGCAACAGAATATGTGGTGTGAGCGTTGGGGTTATCAGTACATGGGAAAGGATATACCCCAACCGCATGCGTCTTAACATTCCCTCCGTATTTAGGATTCGAGGGAAGCAACTGATGGCCCTCCAATGTTGCATGAAGGGCAGTCACAGACGTGCCGTGTGACTGCTTCGTCCATCCTGCGGATGAGTCTGAGACTTCCGCAATCTTTTTATCTGTCACGAAGAAAGGTAATGAAAGCTCGACGCAATGGGCTCTGCCCACCTTATGGGACTTCGTCGTTAATTTGGCCCAGTTCAAGCGATCAGCCACAGTGGCTGCCGGGCTTGCTACCGACCTGTCGGCCTTGATCCTAAAGAAACGTGCCCAATTCGGAACAATGCAACTCGGTGTCGCGGGCGGGGTTTTCGTTGACTTCTGCAGCAACCGGAAAGCAAGCCACGCTTCGCTGTTAGTTGCTTTATGAACCATTTTCTGTTGCTTGCTTCTAGCAGGATTCATCCCTTGCGCGACTTCTGCAACGCGGCCTTCCTCGCCCGGGTAGGCGCCCCCCGGCATCGTGCCGCGGTGGAGGTTTTGCTAGCGACCGTGAATGGACAAAGAAAGTCATGATAGGTGATCTCTGTCCCCGAAGAGCTCTGAAAAAGGCAATCTTCTCGTCTGCTGGCACGTAAGACAACGTGGCCAGAAAGGGCTCCTCTACTCCAAGATTACCTTCTTCTGGCCGCTTCGGGAACTTGCATTTGCCGCTGAGCTTGGTTTCTTGTCCCTCCGGGCACTTATTACGGATGAACTTTTCTGCCGATTCGCCGGGCGTCTCCATCTCTTCGACACCAGATGGCGGCGCCAAAGAGGGGGCGCGAGGCGACTGAGCCGCTCGCGCGCTGGAACCAGAGCCCGTAGCGGCTGAGCCGCCGGGCCTGGCATCTCCGGCCGAAACAGCTGCACCGGCCGATGTCGCGCCAGGGACAGGGGCAGCCATGTCACCCGTCGCCGCGCCACTCACCGAAATGGCTAAGCCGCTCGGTGCAGTCGCTGGCGCTGCCTTGATCAGCTCGTTGAGTGCAGTACGCATAGGCTCATCATTGTGCACGCCTTCGTCCTCCGATCTTTGGCTCTTCCCCTTTGGTGGCATTCCACGACAGAAAGTTTCTCCGCGCGGCAAGAAATAGACATCGTCCATCCATGGGAAAAAGTCATTATATCAATCTCCCTTCTTGAGAAAGTTCACAAAAACCTCTGAGTAAAATGAATGTATTGCACCACCTCGAGATCCGTTTGAAACGGCTGGGAACTCGTTGTCAGTCAAGGGTGCCCTAAACGGGCGGGCATCCAGTACTGACGTGGGTATATTGCCTGCAGCAGGAGCCCAGCCCTGCCAATGCATGACTAGGTCTTTGATTTCCGCCTCCTGCCTAGCATGCCCGTCTTCTCTCGTCGCGCGCGTTATATGACCGTCCCGGACGGCTGAGCCGCCGGAAGGTTGGCAGAAAAATGATACGGCTAGCTTGGCCGCTTTAATCATGTAGTCTGCACACAACTGACCAGCATTCACGCTTTCAATGCGCCCTCCGTTGTTCAGTGTGTAGTCCGGGTGGCTCGCGTCGTAATGAAAAATGTCCAGTGGGCGGTGTCTGAGCTGTCGGTAGAGGCTCAGTCCGTCAAGAATCATTATTCTAGGAAACATTCCTATCGCTTTGTAGTGTTCAATCCGACGGTTCATTCTGGCTCGGACCAAGGTGGCAACATCGTCCCACATCGGGTCAACGCCACCGTCATCGTTCCGCCAGCACTTGTGGTCCCCACCAACAAACAGCATGTCAATCGCCCCCTCGGATGAACGACACATCGCGTCGTCAATCAGCTCAACGGCGTCTTTTATCATGAACCTAAGGCTCCCTGCGAATGCGAGCGGGTTCTCCTGTCTTTTCGGCCCACTCCCAAATCCGTTAAACTGGGATGAGTTATCCACAATGTCATTGGAATTCCAGAAGGTAGAACGGATCGGAATGTGGGCCCCATTTATGTAGTACCCGGATTGGTTCCACTGAAACTTTGAAAAGGCATCACGAATGCTCGAAATCTGTGCTCCACTCATGGCGTGCTGTACGCTTCCGAACACCGAATTTCGCAGGTTATATTCGGGAAGCAGGCTGCTCTTCATTTCCCCGGGTGCATCCTTGAACGCAATAATAGAATCCGAAACAATGTGGACGGAGCAAGACCAAGAAGTATTCTGTCCGTTCCTCATTAAGCTTAGTGGGCGAAAGAAATCCGCCACGGGTTTCCCCGTGTTCGACATGGCGGCGAGGTCCTCTCCTATAAGCGGGATCCATGAATGTCCGTTAACTTTGGCAATCTGAGAAATGGCCTGACACTTCTTAATGAAGGTCAACTTGGTCGACCAATTTCTCATTTTCGGATCCGTGACCCCAATATAGAGATCTAAAATCTCGTCCACCTTCTCCTGCCAGTCGTTCCCGGGGTGTCTGAGATCTTCCGCGAAAGCCCCTTTCGTCCGTAGATACTCTAGGACGCTCCAGGGGCCTCGCCCGATGCACGGCTGATCGCCAGACGCAGCTTCAGCTGCAGCTGATCCTGAGTCGGGCGGCCCTCCCCCTCCACCACCTCCTGAGGAGGGGTGAGCGGGTGGATTGTTTCCCGAGGAGGACCCGCCGGATGCTGGCGGAGCTCCACCTCCACCGGCTGAGCCGCGGGGTGGGCCGCCACCAATTCCCCCGCCGGCTGCCCCGGGAGGGTTATTGTTGCCAGATGTTTGGCCTGCGGACGATTCGCCGGCCGCCTGTCGTCCGGCTCCAGGGTTGCTCAATGAAGGCTGGTTGCCGCGCGGGGCTGCTGGTTGGCTGGCCGAAACGACTGAGTCGTTCGGTGCCTCTGCTGCCGTTCGCGGCTTCTGCAGCGAGTGCTCATCGGCCCCTGGATCGAGACCGTCCTTGGCAAACCATTCATGCAGGTTCTGCGGTCGTTTCCACGGGCGCTGCCTTTTCAGCCAGCGGACCGCCTGCTGAGGGGAAGTCTCAAGATATGTCGTTCTTGCAGCGGCGGTAAGGGCCTCTTCGACAACATGCACAGGCACATGAAACAAGCCTTAGACCACCAGGAGAGCGAACATCGCCCCCCAGCTATCCCCGGTGGCTAAGCCACGGGGAGGCTTTCGGGGAGAAAGGACCCAAATGTCTACCCAGACTTGCGGGGAGCCCTCCGTCCAGTGATCCATTACAGGAACACTCGCGTAGTTTCCAAAGATAGTCTCACACTTAACTGCTGGGCCGACAGTGGGACCTATGACCTCACCTGGCTCAAACGTTCGAACTGTGCAACGGTATCCTCCTGGCGGGTTCATGTATGCCTTACTGACCAACTTCGTCTTTTCGTCAGGATATGTCTGAAAGAACGTACCAACCAGGATCTTGTCCAGGTCAGGAGGGCGCAATCAAAACGGCATGTTGCCTTCCGTTCGAACATCGTCCAGTGTACTGTCCACGGATCTTGCGAAAACTGGGAGTACAAACGCTGAAATATCGTCTGTGCCGTCGCGTCCAGGTCTGCCTTCAATGCTGTCACGACTTCGTCGCTCCGCATATGAAGTATGTCATGCCTCCACATTGTGTAGCGCCAACCCCATCCTTTTGTGGGTGCGAATTTGGTCTCCCCGGTAGGCACCAGACGGGGCCACTCTCTCAACTTGTCGGAGTAGCATCGGAAGGTCGGTTTGTTCTTCCAGGAGTCGATGTCCCCTGTATTGGAGTTGGCTGCTTTCTTCGTGGGCTGACCATCTCGGAAGGCTGCCTCTGCTGCCCTTTTGCGAGCAGTTATCTCCTCACCACGAATCTCAACACCATCTTCCATATCAACATCCGTCTCGGATGCGATATCATTCGGGCTGAAGTCATTATCCCTTGTCCCACCGGGCTTAGCCGGCGGGCAAGCCTCCCCTCTCGGCTGAGCCGATGAGGTGGCCTTTCGAATTGTGTCGGGAGGAGCATCGTAGTTGATTTCTCTCCCTTGGTCTTCCTCTCCGACCGAGTCGGAGACGAAGTCATCTACGATGTCGCCTGAGCGGATCGAGACAACGTCCTCCCCCGGCGGCTTAACCGCTGAGTCTCTCAACGGTCGGCACATGGGTTCGGTCGATGCTCTCTCAGACGCGCGGGGGGCGCGGCAGGCAAGGCTCGAGCAGTCGCCACAAGGCAACCGCTCGATCCCAGGGGGGGCCGGCCGCGGGGCGGCCCGCGCAAGCTCTAGAGACGAAACGGCAGCGGCACAAACGTGATTGGAGGAGGAGATAGGACGACGACGAGACGACAAAAATCTCTCTGCAGCACAGGCGATGACAAAATGGACCTGCTTAGCAAAAGCATCCGTGTAATCTTCTGCGCTCTTGCACTCTCGTCCTCTAGCCTCGACATGCTCGTGCGCGCCATCACATCTGCGCCCCAGCCCCTCCGCAACAACAGAGGAGGTGGTAGCTATCGTCCAGGGCTGTTTCATGGAATTGCCCTTGCTATCCTTTAATCCATGCGCACATCCATGCAACGCCGTCTTAACAAACTCAAACTCTCTCATGGAACCTTATACCTGAGGGTCCCTCCAATAATTGCACTGGGTAGGCCATTCAATACAAACAATGCCCCCCGCTTTGTGCACAGCGCGGGCAATCTCCCGGAAATTCCAAAACAGGTATCTGAAATCCGTCCTAATACCACGAAGCCTACGCATCGCTCTATGACTTCCAATACGAAAATAGCGCGCTTCATTCACATATTGCCAGGGAGAGCCTCCCGTGCAAGGCATAGAACCCCACGACGTGACATGTTTTCCTTTGAACGTATTAATATCGTTCAGTGCTATTCTAAGTCCCTCATCCGTCCTCATGTCTTCCTTCTCAGTGTATCAAATCACCTTGCATGAGTTGTCGACGAAGTTCTTTGGGTCTCCTATCCTGCTCTGAGGGCCGCAACTGTATTCTAACAAAAGCCATTTCCCCCGTCCACTGAGTGGCTGGGGCGCAATCTTCTCGGATCCAGAACTCTGTGTATCCAGTCCATCTACTCTTGCAATAGTCGCCGTCGCTGGAATCGCCATTCGAGTCGTATTCAAATGGATGATGATACTTACTCTCTTTATCACGCCAATTATCAATGCGGTCAACAATCAAACCTCGTTGGATATTGACAGCATAGGTGCGGCGCCTATCATCTAATTTCCCCGGGTCAACGGGACAATCACCGATTGCAGGCATGAGCGTGACAAGTCTCGGAACATAATGCCATCGTTTCAAATTCTGTCCTTGTTCTATCCACGTGTCCTTTTTGTCTAGATAACTGGTAGCGGCAGCAGGCGGAGGATGAGGAAGGAAACGGCTGTGATTGGGAATGTCTCCCATATTTTCGGCAACGTCGAAGTATCTGACTCAGTTTCACTATCCGTCATGTCAAACATTGTTTTCATTTCTCGAGCAGAAACTTCTTGGTTATAGTTTCCATCGTTCTCGTTTTCTCGGAGCTTCTGCTGTAACCTTCTTCGGTCATGGGAGGAGTAAGATTCGCTGCATCTTCGGCTAAGCCGGATGCGTGCACAAACGCAGCTGTCCTGGGAACATCTGCCTCCACGGCTTTGCCGGGGGCGGCCATGACGGCTTTGCCCTTGTTGGGGCGCTTTTTCTTGTTGTTCATCTTTTTGCCAGGCATAACAGCTCCCCTCCGCAAGGCCGAACTGGGGCCCAAGCGGGGCTTCAGAATCCTTCCGGGTTTCAGGGGGAGTCCGTCTGAAAACATCGAGTCAAGATAATCTTGGCACCGCTTAGCGGCCCAGAATTTGGGCGTAACAATGTTGACAATAGAGAGAACTTTAACCCAAGCTAAAGGGCCAATAAATATTTTGGTTCCTATATCGGCAGCCTCGTTTTGAGTTCTTTCATATTGGGGCTCAACAAGGCCACGAGAAAACTGTTCGGATACAGCTGCAGCATCAATTCTATGCGTTCTCGGTAGATGCATTAGCTTCATTGACCCACCTGCCTTGATGACTTTACAAGCCGCTTGATTATCTTCCAAAAATAGACATCGCACTGGTCTGTCAAGCAGTATTTCCCAAAGCGGTAGCGCCGCGAGCAGCTCCTTGCGTAACGCAAGGTCAGCCGCGACAACTTCAGCCTCGAGTGTACTGTGGGAAACGCACGTTTGTCGTTGCGATCCCATGGGCTGCCCAGCTCTAGTACATGGGCCCCAAATGGCTTGATAACTGGCACTCGTGCTCCGATGCGTGCGAATGTCACTTGCCAAGTCTGCATCATAATATTGTTTTAACAGAACATCCTCCTTTTTGTCACCGACCCACGAAGTCATACGGTAATGGGAGGTACATTTGGTATGACATATGAGGCGGAATAGATCCATGTCTTATTTTACTGTCCATTTTGCAATGCAGCTGGCAGTTTGACATACAGCACGGAGCAGGTCGTATCTTGTCATTCTCGTACCATAAAGTATATTCATCAATACTTTTGCTGCAATAGGTTGAAGCACACCCGACTGAGTCGGTGGCTCGGGGTCACCAGGGCTTGCTACTGCGGCGTCAAGGCCAATGACTTCTATTTTCCGATCAGGGGGGCCGGAATCAACATTGAGTCGCAAAGCTGACGCTATTGCCTCCTCAGCTGGGGAGTATTTCTCGCCTCTTGGGCCGCCCTGGCCATCTTCGAGATCAGTAAGTTCAGGGCCAAACGGGGTACCCGCGGCCGGATAGGTAGCTGGGTCGGTGTCCGTTAGTTGAGCGTATAATGTAACACAGGATTCAAAGAACTCTGTCATGTCATATTCTATGACTTTTACTATTTTCGGTTCTCTCGGCTGATATGGCTCGGGCGGTTGAGCCGCCGAGCCACCCCCCGTTTCCTCCTCGCTGATCTCGTTTGTGACGGAGGCGTTTTTCTTAATCTTGGGAAGGGGGCGGGTCTAAGATTGTAGGTAACTCTCCCTGCCATTCAACCGTTCGTGTTGACAATCTATGTTCGCATCCCAAGTATCTTCCAACAGCAGTTGGAGGGTCTATCCCCATTCCCTTGGGACAGTTTTCAGAAGGTTCTTGCAGACATTTCCAGCCCTCAGCGAGCTTGTCGGCAGGCCCCGACGGTTTAAAATCTTCAAGATAAATAATCCGAAAGATTTGTAACTCTTTATGGAAATAACAGCTGCGCCACAGACTACACTTCGCACAACCTTTTGCCGCAACATGTCCTTCACAATGCTGCTCCCAATGTCCACCTGGATCACGGTGCCCGTGCAACGAGAAGTACAGCGGGCATACAGGATTACGCATGTGCGACCATGCTTTAGGCCATTCGTCTCGAGGCAAGAAAACCCATGCGGGGGTGCCCCCTAGCTTCGACTGAGTGTAGGCTTGGCGGGCGTCAGCTTGCTTGATGCGATGACCTTCGAATAGCCCGTAGGTGTCAGCTGCTGTGCTAGCCTGGCTTGTAGCAGGGCTGCTGGACAATTCCTGGAATAATGTCGCATCCCTGTTTTGAACCATCAAAAACCACCCGACCTTTATACTTGCGATCTTTGTGTCCTAACGGTAACTCCGAATTCTTTTCAACAAGGATCGCAAATATCCGGCCAAAGTGGGCCGTCTTCCGGCAACTACATCGGAGTACTCTCTGACATCATCTTCTATCCATGTGCCTATATCTCGCAATCTACCCCATTCTTTTCTCAAGGCAGCTTGGGCATCTTTATTCGCCTTGGCTTCGTCTTTTGGGACAGATCTGGCGACAGCGGCATCAATGTGGGTGCGTTGCCAATCGTTGGGAAGTTGGAAGGGTTCATCGACGATCGAGATAAGGTCAGTAAAAGGATTGTAGAAGTATTGCAAATCAAACCTTTCCTTTTCACGATGGCTGAGATCTGCCTCCGAGTTATGATGTAGCGGCATTCGAGGCACGCTTCGCCGCGACGCGGCGGCCGCCGGACTCGAGGTCTGCCTTGCCTCACGATTGTCCTCAGGCTCGTCATCATCATCATCGGACAAAGGATCCCTACTGGCTGAGCCGGAGGGAAGCCCATCTCGTGCAATAGTGCCTCCGCACCATGTCTGCTTCCACCAAATATCCTCATCATCCGAAAGATGTCCAACAGGATCATCATCCTCTGAGGATTCATCAGTCGCAGGTGCGGCTTGGCCGCCCTGGGTGTGTCGCGACGCCGCCCCACGTCCGCTGCCAGGGGTGTAGCACAGGCTGTTTTTCTCCAAACGACGCGGCCGCTCAACCACCGTAGGTGCTGTTAGCCTGGCCTCAGGGAGGGCCGCAAGTGGCTGAGCCTCTGCGGGTTCGGGCGGAGTCGGTGGATCGTCCACATCCAGGCCAATGTCACGCAGAAGGCCGAGGCAAGGGCCAGGATCTTCTATACCGAAAATCATCTCTTTTCTGCCTTATATTGTTCCACGGCCTGTCGGCGTTGTGCTTGATTCATGTTAAACCATCGTCCCGGATGCATCCCAGGATTGGTGGACTCAGGCAGCTTTTTCAGCCATTGGGCACTGTGCTTCGGGTCTGGGTCTGTGACCCACACACGAGTTATGGGCACGTAATCGGGATCATAATAAAGAACAACTCGAATGCTGCATGTCTTTCGACGACCTGCCAATGGAAGTTTCTGTGTTAACTCCTCTTTTGTAAGTCCAACAACGATTCGTCTGTCCTCGAAGTATCCCATCGCGTCCAGATTTTGAATTGTTCGAGCAAAAAGTTGTCCTTTCCCGTGAACCTTCTCACGCGGCTTAGCCGCTGAGAAGTTGGACTGTCTGTCCAAACGATACCCGAGTTGTGCGAGTCCCAGTTGTTTGATTCTTGTCTGCTGGATGGGAATCGCGCTGAAGATCCCTACCGTCAACTACCATAGGCTCGTCATCCACACACAAACCTCCTGGGCCGTCGTCTTCTAGATCGGCCTCTGAGTCGAAGTGTGGAGCGCCCTCGCCTCCTTGAGAAGGCGGTGGCATAACAATAGCAGGACCATCAGCATTAAACATGCTGTCCGGTTTTATCCTTGTGGCTGGTTGAGGTCCGTCTGGGACGGCCGCAGCTTCTCCTGTTTCTGTAGGGATTGTGACGGAGCGTACCTCTGTCGCCGCTTTCTCGTACGCTTCTCGCAAAGGGATTGCGGCGACTGGTCATCAGCAGTACCATCTAAGATGTTGCTGTACACCTGGTCAGACTTCTCAATGGTGGGTCGTTTTCCCTCTGGGGTACGCCCTGTTTCCATGTTCAAACCGTCCAATTGTCTCAAAGGGACAACGTAACTGTCTGGTCCAACCCCCCCCCCCGCTTGGTGCACATACCCTAAGTATATCCCTGGGATCATCGTTGCGCCAGTCTTGGCGGTCCGAAATCTGGACTCAGGTGGAGGCACATAGCGCACGAGGGACCCAAAGGGAAGGAGCGGAGCATCGAATCTACATCCAAAGCGTCGCTCCCAACTTGACTGTCCCTCTGCTGGGGTCCTAGTGTTGTAGCATAAACAGAAATAACGGACCGCGTAGGTCCAAAACGGTGGCGGAAGACCAGTCTGCATGAGTAAGGCTCTGGCCCCCATCTGCACCACGCCATTTGCACGCTCGGCAACAGCGTTATGTTTCTTGCTTCCTGGGATGGTAGGATCATGGGCAATATTGAGCTCGTAACATGCCCTCGCAAGCTCTCTTGCACCATCTGCATAATAATATTCTAACTTCTCCTCCGGGGCGTTCAAGTTCACTAAAAAGTTTCAAACGTGAACCGCAGATTTGTCGTGTACACCCTGAGCGGCGAGAAAATCCGCAGCTCGGTCGGGAAAAGTCACACACGCGGTCTCATCGTGGAGCCCCCGCGATAATTCATCCATGGCAAACCAATGATCCATCGTCGTCAGGTGTCCGAACGAAGTGGGGTTAGCGTATGGGCGGGGAACCTTTAGCCCTTTGTTTTGCGCTTTGCGCTGTTGCTTTCTGATAGCTTTGGCCCAATTGCATACTGAACAATATGGGTTCTTGGGAGTATGACTTAGAAGGTGCGGCAGGGAGGCTGCGGCCATTTTGAGCCGTTCGGCAAGGGTATCCGACACCTCAACCTCCGCATCGTCTGGGTCCACATATGGCGGTGCGTCGACGTCGACTAAGTCGACACCGTCAGCGTCTCCAACTTCACCCTCCTTGGGTCCTGGGGCCGCGTTATACGCATTGGAGTCCAGTCCTCGGTTTATGTAGTAAGGAAGGTATCCCGAAACTCCGTGCCCACAAGGGCACCTGCATGCGGCAGCGCAGGCCTCGGCTTTGCCGGGCTGCTCGTCGCACTGACCGACGGCTTGGCCGTGGTCAAGCAAAGTTGAGAGACTTTTGGAGGCAACGATACCGGTCGGCGTCCGATTCCAACCGCTTTCACTAGCCTTTTGAAGCGAATAATAGAAGTAGGTGATGGTATCCGCAGACGCAATTGAAGATGGAAAGGCGGGCGCGATCTCAGTCGGCCGTCCATCAGCGTAGCTGTGGGTTCCAATCAACTCATGTGTATGCAGGTCTATTGGCGCGCGAGTCTGGACAGCATGGGGCGGAGGGCCTCCCGCCGATCCCACATTTTCCAGGAATGCCTTGGCGCCTGGCGCCACGCAGCGCCACCGCTCGGGGGTTTCACCTCCTCCGGCGGCAACCGCGCACATCCACTGACCCAGCGCCTCTTTGCCTCATAGGGTCAAGTGTGGTATCTTGCCCTCAACGGCCAGGTCCACTCTTTGGCCATTGGGCAATAACAAGTAGGGCCTTTGGCCCGCTGGCCAAAAGAAGCTAAAGCCGTGATCCATGCACCGCTCTCCTACCGAAATCACGCACGGAGTCTCCGGCATGACTAAAGCGTTAAAACTACCACACTTAAATTTGGGACATGCGATGCGGACTGAACCGAGGGCCTTTGATTCTCCCCCAGCAGTGTTCAGAGTGATCGATCGCGGAAGCTTTCGAATCCATCTCATTGCACCTGCACTTCTAATGTATTTCTCCGCTATGAGGTTATGCCCACATCCAGTGTCAATGATGAAGCTCAGCGCGCCAAGATACGCAGCATCTTTGTCTGTGCATCCAGCAGCGGCTGTGCCGTGCGGGCCCTCTTCCCCCTCCTCGGTCCTCAACCAGAGACGCCAGACTTCATCTTGCAGGTCCGACGCTCTGATCAGAGCTGCCGCAGTAGATGCCCTCGACTGAGTGGATATATGTCTGCGCACTTCTCCTGGGGATCTCCATCTATCTTTGCTACTCGAAGGCAACTCTTTCAAGTCGTGGCGAAGCGCCTTTCTCCAGGTGACAGTGGGTTCCTCAGTTGAGGGGTGAAAACGGACGCGGAGATTGCATCCATCACTGTTCCGAGGTCGGATGCAACTCTTACTAGGGGGGACGCACCAGTGCATCTTGATCGCGCCCCGAGAAAGAGGATACAAGCAATTCGCAAGGACATTGACGAGACTCTCGGCCTGTTTCCTGCTTTCCTGGTGAAGCTCACCGCCGGAGGGATTCCAGTAGTCTCCTCCGCCGGCATCAGCAACAACTTTCGAAAACTTAGGGCTGGTCTGTCTCTGCCCCGGGAGGCCCCGAAATAATGGGGCAGGGAACGCTATGGCGCCCAAGCTGACTTGGTCAGTGGGTCTCTTTTAACCCCCCCGCTTTCCGTTTGACCGACGCGGGCTTCGCCACATCCGTCGAGCAAGGAAGATAAGAAAGAAGACCCTTAACACAATTGTATGTGTCGTTCCTCCAGCACTGGCGGCTGAGCCGCCAGTGCGGAGCCATTGTCACGGATGGCCGTCCGTGGTCTGGGCAAACCAGCACTCTTTGCCGCGCGAGCACTTGCCCGTCTCCTTGTAGGAGCGACAGATCATGTCTTTGCCTGTGCCTTTGCCTTTACTCTTGTCCCCATCCTTTTTACGTTTGTCGGAGTTCGTGCTAGAGGCTCTCGAGCCACTGTTGCCTCCTCTCGATGAGACATTGGCAGCGGCGGCATTGGCTTGTTTAGCAATGCGCTCGTATCCCAAAGATTGTCCCGCGTCAAGCTTCGACTGCTCCCACTTGTCGCGTTTAAGCTTCTCAGCGTCGCTCAGCCCTCTGCGGGCCTTATTGCAGCCATCTGCTGGTCCTCGACAATTCGTGGGATCTCGGGAATACGCGTAACATGGAATAGTGCTCTCTTTTCCGCGCGATTGATTGGATTGACTCCTGTTTTTCTGTTGCGCTCCTTTTCCACGTCCGCCCGTCGGGGTCTGGGATCGGCTCTGCCCTTTTCGGCCTCGATCCTTAGATCTCCCTCTGGTATTCTTATCTTGGGCAGGAGCGGCACTAGACTTCTTTCCCGTACTCGGCTGAGCCGGTGCGGCACTCTTGGGCTTCTTATGATTAAAAGGACTGCCTTTTCCCGCATATGGGCAGGTTCCGCCCTTACGCACGTACTTACACGTCGTCTCGCCCTTAGTCAATCCGCCTTCCATGACATCAGTGGATTTCCCAGCTTAGCTGCCACTTCTGCCGGAGCGGCTTTGCCGCCGGCATTCCTCCGGTTGTCATTGCCCCCACCTCCGCCGAACCGTGCCTGCCTAGCACGTTGATTTAAGGTGCCCTCATGCACGCTGATGTTCCGTTCCTCTTTTTCTCGCAACATCATTTTCTCAATGTGCTCCATCAGCCATTCGTAACTCCTCACGCCATGCCCCATTTTATCCTTTGACATGTCGTATAGTTGGCATGCAAAACTCACTTTGCTCGGCTTTCCGCATTGCTCAAAGAAGTGTGCATGAATCGAGGCCCTCATTTGATCAGACGGAGGTCGGGCGCCGTAGAGCTGTTGGTATACTTCTGTCCATTCATTATAGAAATGATACAGGTCAGCATCTGGCTTGTGGGGTCAATGACTACCTTGAAGATATCACGCGAAACTCGCTATTGGCCCAACTCCGATCTGACAGAACACGAATGGCAAATGGCTCGTACCATCTCGCGTCCAGTTAAGAGCCTTCCCTCATTCTGGGCGCTGTACTCCATCCGAGTGATCTGTTGGAGGAAATGGATATGATGACCAGGCTGGCTGCGATTTCTTGGCATTATGTTGAATTTTTCAATCAGATTTGTAGCAATCATAAGATCAAGACGCTGAAAGCGCCCTGCATCTTTCAGCTGCTCATCGTCCACGGCTGGGTCCATAGCTTCCGCGATCCAGTGATGCGCTGCCTGACTTTCAGGCGACGATCCGGCGATCGCCCGGACCGCATGCATTTGCCACTCCCGTATGTTTGCAACATTGGGGATATCCATCAAGTCAATCTTCTGATTGTTACCAATCTGTCTCCATTGGTCCACTGGATCCTGCGGCCCGCGAGGGCCCTGAGGTCCCCCGCGGCCGCCTCCACCATCCGAGGGATCTGAATCCCCTGGGCTTCCTGATCATCGCCGCGCGTCGACATGACCATCCCATGGTCGTTTACCGTGATCATCGCCGCGCGTCGACATGATCTCGGTAGTCGGAGCGTCACTCTTGTCGCCCCCTCCTTCGTCCTGCCCTGCCCCGCCCGACGACTTAGTCGCCGTCGGTCCCGCAGGGTCATCCTTTGAGGATGGGCGACAATTGGCAAGAATGTTGTCGTCGTTAGACCCTGTCAATTCGATTGGGAATCCATTATCAGGGGTGCTCGACTTAGCCGGACCCTTTAGGGCAGGGCCGGGAACAGTAAAATTGTCGCGCAACAACGGCCTCACAGGAGTGTCTCGTGAAAGCAACGGCAAGTCAAATGAACTCGAGTGAGCCCTTTTCCTTGTTTATTTTCAGTATACGGAGTCGGACTCGTGATGATGGCTTTAAGCCTCATCAGTCCTTTCTCTGACTCAGCTGCATTCGCCATGGCCTCTTCTTCTCGCACGTTGACGGCTGACCTTTCACTCTTCCGTAAAACACATTTGGAACATCTTCTAGTGCTCGCATCGAAATGATCTTCACAAGCCGGCGGCAAACCACAGCCAGCGCGATTACCCGTCTTCGGGCGAAAGCAATACGAACAAACCTGAGCCACTATGGAACTCTCTGCTTGAGTTTCTTCCCTTTCTGCGGGTGGAGGCTGCGCTACCGCCCTTACCAACAGGGTTGACGATCCCGCGTTTGCTACATTTGTCAAGTCGGACTGCAATGGAACGGATACAGTGCCAGACGACTGAGCCGCTGACAATAGATGTATGTTCGTCCCAGTCGGCTTGGCCGGCAGGCATTTAGCATTGCTCAATTGCACACGCTGCAGGGATGCTCTGGCTTCTTCATGCGATCAAAGTTCTTCCAAATATGGATTGTTTTGGTCAGCTATCTTCGCAGCTACTACTTGGGTGTTAACCACTTCCAGCCTGGCGTTTTTAAGCTCTTCTTGTAAGGTCTGTTTTTCTCGTTCCGCCCTGACTGTAGCGATTTGTTATCCTTCTACTCTTGCCGCCGCAACAGCCGCGGTGACCGTTTCGGCATTAACAGACTGATTAGTTACCGTCGCAACGGCCTGTCGTTCCGAAGCCAGCCTTTCAATATATCTGTTTTCAGCTTCTATCTGCGCCTGCCGCTTAGCGGCCGCGGTCTGATGATACATTTGTTCCATCAGTTCTCGTTCTCGCTCTCTGGCGGCCATAGCTAGGGCGAGTCTTTCAGCCTCTAACGTCTTCCGAACTTCTGCCATGGTTGCTGTCATCTCCTCTCGATCCAGACGGGCCCTTTCGGCCAACTGTGCTTCGCTGGCGAGGAAGTCCCGCTGGGTGCCAGCCTCAGCTAGCCTAGCCTGACCCCGAATCGTTTGTAGGAGAAGATATGTGCAATTGTGCTCGCCCATAGGAACGCACTCTATACACAACCATTGAACACTACACTTGGGGCATACATCAGAGCAGCTCTTACACGCTGGATGCCTACATGCACCTTCTGGCCTGGGGACCTTCGGCTTTTCCTGGGCATCTGCTTTCCGCCTGAGGCGCACAGTCAAGGTTTGGGTTCCAGCATGCCTCCATTATGGAGATGGTGCTGTTGCTCCTTGAAGTAGATCTCGCCCCATGATCTTGGCATTTGGGGCCTTCCCCTACTAGACGTATTAGATCTGGGGCGCACGAACGCACTTGCTGGGGGTTCAGGTACCTCTAGAATCTCCTCATCCCTCTCGTCCTGGCTTATATTCTCAGAGTACGATGCTGGTTGCCCAATCATTTCTTCATCCAACAACAGCTGGCATCGAGGGTTGCCAATCGCCTGAGGCGACGGCAGGACGATAGAAACCTTCTTTTAATGGTGAGTCGTTCAAGTCATAATCCTCGTTTCTCTGCTTCTTGAGTTGAGGTGCAGGAGTCCTTCCTGTTGGCTCCCTGTCATGCTTTGCCTGAGTCTCATTCCCGTCCGCCTAAGGCGTCAGGATACGGGTATCTTCATCAGATGCATCTGGGGACCACCCCTCGCCTTGGACGGGGTGGTCTTCTTCCATCGTCAAGGACAGTTCTCGGCTCAGAGAGATTCCTTTGTTGATATTGACAAAATCTTCATCCATTGAGTTTATTTCATGCTGCTTATCAATAGGATCATCACTGTCTTGACCGAACTGTCCATTTAGTGCTATTGGGATGGGGACATCTCTATTCGTACCCGCCCATTCGCCTGGGGCGCTGGGGTACACGCCTGCGCTCTCATGGGCTTCCCCTTGCCGACTGGTTTCGCCAGTGGCAGGCGCGATTGTATGCGTAGCATTCGGAATCGGGCTGATTGACTCCGTCGATTTGGCACTCCAAGACGAGACCGCACTTCGTCTAGGTCTCGCTGTTATGCCCTTTCGTCCATGCGGGTCTGGGGTTTGCTCCCGATTGCCAACCGGACTTCCAGAGGGAGATACATCTACTGACATGCCCACCACTCCTTCAGTACTCCTACCCCTAGACGCCCGAGTAGCGATATTGGAAGGAGGAATGCGGCCCTGGCCAGGACCGCTCCCGTCGATGTCATGTCCGTCACGTTGTACAACATACTGACCTGCGCTTCGCGAAGCGACGGACACGTCATCTGTCTTATCACAGATCATTGCCGCAGCGACTAAGTCGAGGGGTTCATCCGTAGTTCCTGCTTCTGGGTGAGATGATCCCGCGTCGACTAAGTCGCGCGTTTCGGCTGGTAACCAGTCTTTCCTCTGAGAATCGGGGTAAGATGCCAAAGGAATAAAGATCTCATGCTCACTCTGCTCAGGGAGAGAAGGGGCGGGACGAGACATTGATAAGACAAGCATCCGGTAAACAAGTTTACTATATCAGGAAAGTGAAGGGAGGGGGCCAGCTAGCCTACGACAGACGACGGGCGACGGCCGCGGGCGGGCGCGCTCCTGTTCTCCCCTGCAAGCAAATGAAGGCTTGCTTGAGTGAACAAACAGCTGCAGTATGCAGTGCAAGTTCAAGGCAGACAGTGCACACCATGCAAATATGCTCATAAGTGATAATATTATGAAGCGGAGAGGAGCATATTTACTCTATCTCCCCCTCCCCCCCCCTCCTCCTCCTTCTCCTGCTGCTCCTCGTCCTCATCCACCTCCCCCTCCTCTTCTTCTTCCCGATGCCGCGGGGCACCCCGCTGTCCACGCGGGAAGACCTACTCCAAAGGGGCGATCACGGCTGGGGCCTTCCCAGCCACTCCTGGCAGGTAGCCTTGGCTCATCGTTCGAACGGCCCTCCTGCCCCACTCGCCAGGCACGCCACGGGGGGCGAGGAATCACTTGAGCTGCTTAGCACTGTGAGCACCGCAGTGCACGCGCGCAACCACAGGGTGGGCCACCGCCAGCAAGGATTCCTCGACCAGAAAGCAACTAAACGACGTGCTTCCAGGCCCTGCTGCTGCAACCACTCATCGGCGCCACGCGCGCGCGCGACGCGATCGACCCTGGGCAGGACTGCGTCGCGGGGGCCGCGGCGCGGCAACACGCGCTCCAGGGCCTCTCGGCAGGCCCCTTAAAATCACGCATCAACTGCATGGGCACGACCACAAGGGGAGGATGCATGTGCACGCGCACGCGGCGCGCAACGTGCGACATGTCGCGCGCATCCACGTGCGCGCCAACATCCCCGATCCTGTGCCCAACCTGCTCAACGAACTGCTCAGCCTGCTGCGTGCGCCTCCGATCTTCAGCGGGCGCGCGCGCGAGCTGGACTCCAAACTTGGCCCAAACGTCGGCCTGGAAATTGCCGAATCTATATATATATATATATATATACATATATATATATATACACGGAGAATCCGTCCTGCAGCATCATCTGACATCGCGCAGTGACTCTTGACCTTGCGCAGGGAAAATCCGCCGACGCCGAATCCTCCGAAATGCTCTGGGGTTCTCCAGGAGACGCGCCACCGACAAGCCCGGGCCGAGGAGTGTGGGCGGCCTCTTCTCCTCTCTCGGTCAGCCCACGGAACGCAAAATCGGAATCTGTGACGGCCGCAATCGGCGGCGCAGCATGCTGAACCAGAAAAACCAGTGCCTCTAATTCGGCCCCGTCAACATCAAACACAGCATGCGAGCAGGCGCAACGAACGACATCCTCTTCCCCGAGCGGCCCTTGCTCACCCAAGGTGACAACGGCCCCGCCTGCACAACATAGAAAACTCCACTGACTATCAAACGCCGACCCGCCCAGAAAAGCTTCCTTTGCAATCGGGGCCCCAGGGCCCGCGTGCCTATGCCAAACCACGGCGCCCTGGGTAGGGGCCCTCCACGAGGTCCGAGGGATGGGCCAAAGCGCCCTTTCCAGCAGCACGCGGACCTGGGGCCTGTCCTGAGCCTGGACCAGCGGGCCAAACGCATTAGGGCACGGCAGCTCACGGCACAACTCGCACTCAAAATGCCGGTGTACCAAGGTACCAGGTCGCCTACGCACCTAGCACTCGTTGTTCGTGGCCTTTCGCGCCTCAGACTTTCTAGCCATGGGCCATTGGCCATTCGCTATGCACGACTTCAAATGCGCGCGAGCCTCGGGTCCCAGGGTCGGGGGGTCACGATTTTCCCCGCACCGAGGTCGTCCACCAGAGACCGCCTGGACCAAGGGCAACCAAACGGCACCCAACTCGAGATGTTTCAAGTCTTCGTGCTTCGCCACCTGTCGCCGTTGCCAGGCCGTGGCAGCTTGCGCCATATGATGGCGACTCACTCTGGGGCGCAGCTCGGGAACATCTAAATCGAGGCCGTCGTGGGTGGCCCAGCAAAAGGCGGAACGCCTTGACAGCCCAACTCGTGCCAGCGAAAGCCGACACGCACTAAACGGACCAGACACTTGGGTCCGCAAGGTGACGGCTGCAGCACCTTCCAATCCCACCCGCACCACATGCCTCGGCACCCACCCCTCCCATATAGCTCGGCAGAGCGCGAGGACAGGCAAGAGCGTGGCGCGGAGGATTGTGTCTGCATCCTTCTCGCACGTCAGCGCTAGCGTACGTGATTTGCCTGCTGTGGCACTCGTGAGACAAGAAATGGCAGTGCTGCAAATGGTCTCAAGGTTAGATGTGGAACACCCAGTGACATGCATGCCATACGTCATGCTCGGCTCTTGTCCAGAGCGTGCAACCTTTCGAACAGCAAGCCGCTTCTTGTTCCCAGTGCGGATGAGACTCATGAGACGTAGACGCGCTCGTGCACCCCAAAGACGTTCTTTACGCACAGCGTGCCCAACTCTCCGACCCCAAGAAAAATCGTTCCCAAGGTTCCGTTCGTGCTGCGTCGCTTCCGTGCCCATCTTAGCGTGTAAACGTCGTGCAGTATCATCCCTCACATGCTGCACATTGCATATCACCCTCGACTTGTCAACATGCACGCGCAGGTCCACCGCGGCGAGCGCTGCCTGCAAACCAAGCGAGACCTGGACCAACTCTCGCGCGACTCTCGACTACAACGATGGTGGGAACGACCGCGCGGTGCAAACGATACACAGAACCGAGCGGTCGAAACAAAATGAGCTTAAGCAAGCACGTTGCCCAGCCGTCGCCAAGGATCACCGTCTGCTCGACTTCCATGGGCGACGACACATCTTGGCCCAGACAACAACATCGCCCAACACGGTACAGCTCGATATTCAATTTCAATTGCAAGAGCGGGAATCCAATAGCCACAGCAGCTTCTAAGAGCCAGTGGTGTTCCATTTGCTCGAATGCTTTCATCAAATCGAAGGGGGCCATGCCAGAGACCAAAATACCCTTAGCTGATCCTTCAGCCTTAGTGGTGACATGCTCCGGCCAGGCCGTCCGTTGCCAGGCGGCGCGATCGCACGACCCCCCTTTGGAGGCCCAGAAGTGCGATCGATCATTGCGGGGCTCCCACTCTCGAGCAATCGGTCGGCGCAGTCGCGCCTGAATGCGAGCGAGGATGCGAAGTAGCGCAATAGGGCGCACAGCGCCCAGGCGCTTGGACAGGGGGCGATCTCGGAAGCAATCTTCGGCCACTCAGCCGACGCCTCGGCTGCCAGCAGCACATCCAGAAAAAAAAAAAAACTTCCAGGGCAGGGTCGCACATCATGTTCATCTGCTGCGGCCTAGGCATACATAAACTCATGCCAGTGTGTTTGGGGAAGGGTTTCAACGCTTTGCGGTGTTCAACGCTTGGGCGCCCAGGACGCACCCCCAAATCCTAAGGCCAAGCGAGGCCGCGATGCCACTCCCCAACCCTCCACCACCTGCTCCATTCCTCCTGGATCCTGTCCACCTGCTGCTGTCGGTCTCGGGGCCGATAGAGGGGTTCGATGCCAGTGTCGCTGGGCCCCGTCGGGATCTTCGCGGTCCTGTGGAGCCTGCCAGCCCCTTCCAATCGCTCGCTCATCAATCTATTTGCGGAACTTCGCATATCGTAGTTGTTGATCCTGCTTGGCCATCTTGATGGGCCACTTCTTTGGCAATGCGAGCCAATGCCTCCAGATTGCTACAGTCCCAAGAATCCGCCTCGACAATCTTGAAAAAAACTGCCCACCATTCACCAGCTGGCCCTTCGCCCGTCTGAGCGCTGGCGGGCGCATCCCCCTGCTTCCGCGATGAGGCCCGCAGCGCAGCGACGCGCGTGAGCGGCTGCGCGAAGCGAGCGGCGAAAACCAGACTGGCAGAAACAACGCGCAACCAGAGGGCTTCAGGCGACACCTTCGGGAACTTGGGCACCCTTGGTGCCATCGCAGACGCCCACCTGGCACGCAGAGGCTGATCGCGACCTTGAAACTTGCGAGCATCGTTGCCCACGTCATATCCATCGCGTAGCTCAACCTCAGCCTGCTGGATGAACACGCCCCATGCACCAGTGAGTTCCTGACGCCTCTGCCCGCTGCCCCCATGCCCCCCTGAGTGCTCAGCGGTTGAACCGTCAGCACCAGGGCGGGGCTCAACGGTTGAACCGTCAACACCAGGGCGGAGAAGATTCAACGCGCGTACTCACGGACACCCGTCCTTGCTCGTGCTCACATCGCTGGCAACCAATAGGGCGCTCCGCAGGAAAGGCACGAGGCACTGGCACGATACATACACGTGGCCGAACTGGCCCTCCAGAAACATGCAGGCGCACGGGCACATGGGAGAAGGTGCTGATCGGAACGTCGACCAGGGCCGTGACCTTCTCAACAACGAGCCAATGTGACACAACGAAGAAATTCAGCGTACGTCCACTCGAGAACGCGGCGACATCAGGATGAAACACATCAGCCTCGAAGTACTTCAACATGCCCCACTCACGTACCTCATCTGGCGCACAGTTAAAGTCACCCCCGATGACGCACGTTACGTCCACTCCTCGCAAACGTTCCGCCACGCTCGTCAATATCTGGAAGTTGCGATGACCCACACCCTCACCACTGATGAGGTACACATTCACAACAAGGATGTCGTGCTTAGCGAAACCTGAATGACACAACATGGCGACCCTTCCTGGGATGAGGATCTCCGACGACATAGTCTCCAGCTTCGCGATGCCATGGATGCGAAGGCACATGGTGATCAGCCCGCCATGCCCCTGACTGCCTTCGACGACATCTGATGCTGGCGACGAGCGAGCACACCAGTCAAGCCTGCCAAACTCAGCCTCAGACTCCGTGCGTCGGTGGCCTGACAGAGGAGTCTCCTGGATCATTACAACATCGGCTTCTTTGAACTCATCATGAACCAAGAGTGGCTGCAATGAAGAATGCGCATTGACATTTGCTGTGGCTGCTGTCCACCTGCTAAATACTACATTTAGGCTTCTTGGCGGCTGTGACCCTGAGCTCAACAGGAGAAGCGAGATGCTCAGGATCACCCCCGCGCGCTTCTTCCATCTCTTCCCAGATGCGCTGGCTGACGGCGCGCTTGGCACCTGAATCGATGCGAGCCCAGGGCCGGGCATCTCCACCATCTGCCCACGAGTCGTCCTCCACATCGTGCGTATCATCCCCATCCATACCAGAATCAACAGCCTCAATATGCGCTGCAGAGCCAAGAAGTGCACCCAAAATATCAAGCCCAGGGACGCGTCCTGCAGCTGCTCCTCCTCCTGCTGCTCCTCCTGCCGCCGGGGGGGAAAGGGGGGGGCGGCGGCGGGCGCGGCGGCGGGCCCTGGGGGCCGCGGCGCCGCCAGCAGCGCCATGAGCGGTCCCTCGAGCGCGCCCAGGGCTCCCGGAGGCGTCTCGCCCATCGCCTGTCGAGCTGCGCTGCTGGGGCTGCCGCCCCCTGGGGGGGGAACGGCCGCGGCGGGCGCCCCCAGCCCAAACCCCCCTGCAGCTGCGACTCGAGCTTCCGAGGCGATGCCTGTGCAACAACTCAAACGCTTCCCGAGCATTCTTGTCTTTCTTGACCAGGGCCCCTTGAGCGTCCAACAGAATCAGAGCTTTGCGATCCACCTCGGACTGGGCGGAGCGAATGTCTTTGACCGTCGCGAGATTGGCGGTTCCCAGCAAAGCCCTCCAGCGGAGCCCGATGAGCTCATCCTTAGAAGGCTGGTCGAGCGCCTGACTGTCTGCCAAGAGCTAGGACTCGGACATCTCGAGCCAGGGCGCCTGCTGCTCGGGAGTGAGGGCCTGCAATCGACCACCTTTAGACTTACCTCCTCCGCCCCCCCCTGCCCGACAATTCTCGGGCTGCCACCCCGGGTTCTCGCGCCCCCCCCCCCCCCCCCTGACCGCCTGGACTTTGAGGGGCCGAAAGGGAGGGGGGAAGGGGGTGCCAAGATAAGTGCCACTCAAAAGGGACAAACAAAATGCCGGAGACAATATTCAAATCAAAGTCCTCGTGGGGCCACAGGGCTGCGGGGCTGTAGGGCGACGGGGCTTTAGGGCCATGGAGCTATCAGGCTATAGGGCCATAGTTCTATAGAGCTATAAAGCTAGAAGGATATAAGGCTGTAGGGTTTCAGGGCTCTGGGACACTGGGGCTATGGGCCTAGAGGGCCATGGGGCCATGGGGAGATAAGGCTATGGAGCTACTGGACTATAGGGTTTTAAGCGTATAGAACTATAGGGCAATAGGGCTATAGGGCCATAAGGCTATAGGGCTGTGAAGAAACAGTGCCATAGGGCTATAGGGCCATGGGGGCTATACGGCTATTGGGGCGTTTTGGGCTATAAGGCTATAGGGTTCTAGGAAGATAAGGCTATAGGGCTTTAAGTCTATGAGGCTATGCGTAGGGCTACAGAGCTGCGAGGCTATGGGGCTATAGGGCTACAAAGCTGTAGAGCTACAATGCCACACGTAGGGCCATGGGGCCACACCGCACCCGGGCACCCGGGCACCTGGGCACCCGGGCGGGCCGCGGATATCGGCGGCAAAGCTCACCTAACCATGTGAATCAGCCAGGACCCCATGCAGATGCAAGCTCTGATTGGGGAATGTCTAGGCAAACGATCCAATTATCACGTGGCAAGGGGAATCGAAGCCAGCTTCGCCCGCGCAAAGCTCCTGCATGCAATGTTTCACGTGGGCCCCGTTTGCAACTAGAGGGGAAGCGAGCGCGTCGCAGACGCGCCCAACAGCAAACGCACGTTTGCGCACCCGTCCTCGGTGGCGGCCGCGAAGAACGCATCGCGGATGGCAATGGGGATCCCTGGTCGCGCGCAGCACCTCGCTCGACTCCCTTAGTTTCCGAGTTGGCCAAAACCTGCCAACACCTGGGCGAACTCATGAATCGGGGGGCTGTCGCGAATAAGACCAATGAGGTCGTCGCGCGCATCCACGTCATAATCGGCGTGCCCTGGAACATCGGTAGACTTGTTGGAGAAGTACTGCCTGAATCACATGTTGTACGGTCGAGATGTCGCGCGTCAATGTCACCATATGAAATGTCGGCCACGATAAGTCGACCGCCAATGATGTCGCCGAATTGTGTGTCATTCGATGTTGGCCTGTCTGCTTCCCCCGGCATATCGCCGTCTCAGAAGGCCCCCTTCGGGTGGCGTTCTTCGTCGCAGGGGGGGCCGCAACTGGAATCGTCGTCGGCGTCGCTGGGTAGAGGGGCGGGGTCGCGGGACAGGGGGGCGGGCGGGGGGGCGAAGGGAGAGGGTGGCGCGGGAATGGCGTCTTCGGGGGCGTCTTCGTCGCACGCTGCCATGCGCGGCGCGTGTAGGGGAGGTGGCGATGGGAACAATGACGAGACAGGAAGCGAGAGCATGTCTGGCAGCTAGGAAAACGCACCATCACGTTGGCAATTCTACTGCCCCGCTTCGCTGGGTCAGAATCCGGGCGCGCTCTGATTAAGAACTGAAGTCGGCACACACAGACCGCGCTGCGCTTTTCGTCGTCAGCAAAAGCGTCGTGGATCCTCGCTCTGGACGCGTCAGCGCTGTCTCGCATGAGCGTCGGTTTGCCCAGCAGCGCGAATAGATCAGAAATGTCCACCATCGTCTCCCAATATCCATGTTGTCGTCAATTATCGATGAGTGCCCTATGCATTGATTTGCCTTGCCAGCCCTTTATAGCCAACTTGGGGAACGTCAGCGCGTCGCGACATTGCCCAGGAAGGCCTCTGCGCATGCAAGTGGCCATGAATATATAGGGAGTGTGCGGAGTGAAATAGTGGGGCGTGAGATATGACATGCGCTGGGCACGGCATCGCGCGCGCGGTCTGCCCACCTGAAAGCGACGCGCCTCGCTCCAAGTCCGCTCGGGCCCAGGGCTTCCTCCTCCTCCTCCTCCTCCTCCTCTTTTTCCCCCTCCTCCCCCTCCTCCTCCTCTCCCTCCCCCCCCCTCCCTCCTCCTCCTCCTCCTCCTCCTCCTCCTCCTCCTCCTCCTCCTCCTCCTCCTCCTCCTCCCCCCCCTCCTCCCCCTCCTCCTCCTCCTCCTCCCCCTCCTCCTCCCCCCCCTCCTCTTTCAATCCCCCCCCCTCTGGGGCAGGTTCGGCGGGGTCAATTTTGCGCCGGCAGCGCTTCGAGTTTTTTCTCGGAGGTCGGTCGCTGGCCCATTCAGCTCGCCGCCCTGAGATCCACCCCGGGGCGCGCGTCAGAATTCGCCGAGACGCGCCCGCCCCCTTCTCCGCGCGAGGCGAATTTTTGCACGGGCGCCCCACATAAAGAACGTCGCCAGATATGCACGATCTGCGCCGCCCTAATTTTCCGCCGCCTCTCCCGGGAGCCGACGAAAAAAGCGACCGGCGCGCCCTTCGCGGCCCTCGAGGGGGCCGCGAGGTCTCGAATGGATCTGCGCTGCCCTCGCCTCCGGCGCGTTTTCCATGAGCCCGCGATAGCGCTGCGACGCGCGCGCAATCCGCGGCCTCCCAGGGCGCGGGGGGAGCCCCAGATGGGCGTTCGCTGCCCCCGCCTCCGCCGCACCTCTTGAGGGCCCGCGAACGCGGCCGCGCTCGCGCAGATCCCCGCCCCCGAGGGGGCCGCGAGGCCCCCAGTGGATCCGCGCTGCCCTCGCCCCCGCCGTGCCTCGCAGGAACCCGCGAAAGAGACGACGGGCGCCCGAGTCGCAGCCCCCCCCCAGAGAGCAGCGAAGCATCGGCTTGGCCCGCGCGACCCTGCAATCCTCGACCGGCCCCAGTGAGTTACAAGAGCCGGTATCTTGAACGATCGACCCCTAAAATTCCAAATGTTCCTGAATTTGCATGGGGTCCCACGCGCGCGGAATCGCCCTGAAAGTCAGAGACCACCTGCACGAGTTCGCGAGCCACCGACGGAAGCCGATGGCGGGGGGGAGGGGGGGGGGGCGAGAGGGGAAGTGAGGGGGAACGCGCGCGGGCGCGCGGGGGGGCGCGAAGGCGGCGGAGGGGGGGGGCCAAGCTAGGTGCGGTCGCGTCATATCTGACGTCCTACCCCTCCCTCCCACCCCTGACCATGGCGCTGATTTTCTCTATCCGCGGACGCGTGTCGTAGCGGACCTGTGGCTCCGCGCGCGCGTGCGTAGTGGGTGGTGGTGCGCGTGCGTGCGTGCGTGCGTGTGTGCGTGGTTGTGGTGGTGGTGGTGGTGGTGGTGGTGGTGGTGGTGGTGGTGGTGGTGGTGGTGGTGGTGGTGGTGGTGGTGGTGGTGGTGGGTGGTGGTGCGGCGCGGTGGTGGCGGGCGGATGGGCGCGCGAGAAAAAGGCCGGCGCTGGGGCGAGAACGCCATCCTGAACGACGGAGGCCAAACACCGATCCGAAAACGAGGCCCACGCTGCAGCGGGAGCACGATTCGGAACGATTCGGGAGCAGAAATGAGGCCGGCGCCTCAGCGAGAGCAGCATTTTGGAAGAAGAAAAAAAAACGCAAGCGAAAACCCGTTTTCCGGGAATCCTGCGTGTAAAAAAACAATACGCGGGGGGGGGGATCGGCCATCTTCGGGGCGCCATCAGGGGAAGTGGGAGAGTATTTTCATATTGTGCAATTGTGAAGGGCAGCCGGGATGGAGGCCGACGAGGGGGATAAGGGGGAATGGAGGGAATGGCGGGGAGGTGGGCCAAACGATCAAGGAGGCAGCCGGGGGGGTGGAGCGAACGCACCCTGAGGGCGAGTCCCGCGTCAACTAAGCCTAGGCCTGAATGGCAATCCCAGCAGCAGCGGTGGCCTGCGTGGCAGATGCGCATGCGTGGTATGAGTGGGTGGGGACCAGGTCCTTGCATTTCTGGTGTAAGTAACAAGCCGGGCCGCGGCCTCAACGGCCCGTAATCCGACGGGGCCCCAAGGCCGGGCCAGAGGAGAGGATCCGAAAGACGAGCCGCGCTCAGCGCATGGTGACGCGGCGTCGAAGGCGGGGGGCACAGGAAATAGCGAGACACCGAGTCCGATCCACCGAGCCCGAAGATACAATCACGAGACTGCCGAAAGACATGCGCACGGGCACTAGTGGTCCAGCCCCCGCAGAGGCTCTCGACGTAGCCCACCTCCATGCTTGACGTATCTGGCTTAGACAGTCCGGGAGGTCGGGCGGACAGCGGCGCCCCCGTGCAACGAGACGGCGGCCCATGGCGCAGGCGGGGCATCCCGGAATGCAGCGACACGACAAAGGACTGACCGACGACGCGCTAGATCTTCGGGTTTCGCTGTTGCACCCGAGCCGCCCTTGCCCCCGGTCCACCCGCCGCCCGTTGTCTCCCATATTCGAAGAGGGACAGGAAGGGGGGGGCGGAAGAGGCGGGGAACACTTGGACCAAACACCCCGGCCCGCTCTCTGCGCGCTCGGGGCGAGGGATCACGGCGAGGAGGGAGGGCGCGGAGAGAGGCGACGGTCAGCTCATGATGATGCTGGACGATGGCACTGGGGCATTTCCAGCGCGGGGCGCGCCGCTCTTCTGCCGCCCATCGGGGGGCGGTGAGCTGGGGCGCGCCGCGGGCCTGGTCGACCGCGCGCTCGAGCGCGTCGAAGACCGAGCGCCAGTTGGGGGCAGCGACGGCGGCAGCGCGCCAGGCAGAGGAGATGGCCAGGATAACGAGCGAACGGCGAGCAGGGCCAACCCAAGAAAGGGAGGGGATATCAGCGCGAGTGAAAGCACCAGGCGGGAGGCGCAGCAGCTCGTGGATGGCGAGAGCCTCGCAAGACAAGGCGCGCGGCGACGTCGGGGGGAATTGGCGCAGGTAGCCGAGGGCACTGACTGCGTGCATGTGGCCTTGATGCATTAGCAAAGGGGCGGCAGCGCGAGATGATGGGGGCTCGATCGCACGCTGCCACCACTTTTGAGACGCAGCCTGCCATTGCTCGGAAATGCTACCCCCAGGGCGGAACTGCACCCCAAGGTGCGCAGTGGCGGGCTGAATGTCAAAACGCGCGAAGGCTGGCGCATCTGTCTCTAGCAACGAGCGGATGTTGTGCACCGCGGTGTCTGAGCATTCGGACCAGAGAGGGGCGACGCAGCTTTGGGAAGCCTGGGGCCTGCGGCGCGCGCGCCGCTCGATGTCTGCATAATGCGGGGCTAGAGCTGGGAGCGCGCCGAGCTGGGGGGGGCAGAGCGCCGACGTCATCGGCGCAACCTCCAGGCTCTCAAGGGCGCTCCCAGAGGGCGGTATTTCAAACACGTCCGAAAGCAACCTCGGAACAAGGTCGAATATCAGAGCCCACGCAGTTCCCGAGAGGGGGCAACCATGGGACACTCCACTGCACATGTAAAACATAAAGAGAAGCTGCCCGCCTAATCAGCCATAGCCTCTGGGAGCGATTTTGACTCGAGATGGTGAGTCCCCCGTGAATCGGAGTGGAGACCTCTGATCCGGGGCCGACAAGGCAGTTTTGCCTGGCAGTCTTTCGCGGCCTTCCCTGCGGGACTTGGGCCCCCGCCGCCCAGATGCTCGCGCCTTCCAAACTCTCTGCCGCGCAGTCGCGCCCGCGGGTAAACTGTGGAATGCCCCATTCCTTCCCGCGCGACTGCGGGCGCCGCGCCGTCCTCCCCGAGGGGCAGCGGCGACCATGCGGGGCCACCGCTCGCTGCCGCCGCCGCCGCCACCGTGGACGCCACGGCCAGTGACGGCCCCCGCCTCGCGAATCTGGAGGCGGCCCCCCCTTTCCCCGGCCGGGAGTTGCGTGGGTCTGCAGCTGCTGCTTCGCTCGCGGCCCCTGCGGCCACCCCCCTGCGGGAGTAGACCCACGGCAGGCCCCTGTCGGCGCCGGCCCGCGGCGCGGATCCCCCGTCGCCCCCGACGTGGAGAAGCAGTTCGAACATCTCTTCCAGCCCTGGCTCTCGCCCGCAACCGCCCAGCTCCAGAAAGTTTGCGACGACGTTCTCCAGGGGGCCCAGGCGGACTTCACGGTGAGTGCGCGGGCGCGCATTGCCCTGGCCCAGCAGACCAACCAGCGCATCGATCACTGGGCCCGCCACGTCGCCGACATCCAGCAACATCAAGCCAATATGGAGAGCAAGATCGCGTCCGAGATGCCGTCGCGAAGCTGGGGCACGCCCTGGCCCTCGCCGAAGCCGACGCCGCCAAACTGGTCGAACGGGAGCGGCCCGCACACCCGACCCTGTTTTCGATCGGCTCGCCCTCTGCGATCTCTCCGACGGAAGTCAGGCGCAGCGCCCTGGAGTGGCTCCAGGACGCGGGCATCACCCACTAGCAGGTCCACCTCATTGGCGACTTTCCCTCCTGGCGCTTCATCCTCCGTACCATTAGCTCCGACGAGGTTGCCAGGCCCCGCGCGATTGCTCTGGCCCAGCGGCTTCGCGGCCCTGGAGGGCGGCGCTCGCCCAGTGCCTCCAGCGCCCAATTCGCCCAGACCCCTCTCTAACTCTGCCCGAGGATGTCTGGCTTGAGATCCACGCCAAGAAAGCCGAAAGAGTCCTGCCCTACCATGATTCGCAGAATCGCTTCACGTGCCAGCGCAACAACGGCATGGTCTTCGTCAACGACGCCCCTCCGCTCGTCCCCACGGTAGACCGCGTCAATGATCCGACCACAACTGTCTGGCATGCGCCCGCCGTGGTGCAGTTTGACATCGACAAGTCCGTCGCCGCCGCGGCCTTTGCCCGCCTCGCCAACGGGGTCTTGCACAGTCGCTGGACCCCTCGGGACTGGTTGCCTGTCAAGCAACCTGGCAGGATAGTCTGGTGGAATGCCAGGGTCTTGCCCGTGTCGATCCAGTTCGTCGGAGTGCTGGGTTTCGTTTGCTGTGTCCCCACTTCAAAGATCGAGCGGTCATGCTGATTCGAGAATCCAATGGTAACGCAGAGCAGCCTCAGGTTCCTCTCCATTGCACTCCCTCCCATTGCAAGCTCTTCCGATCTGCGACCGACAGGCCTTGCGCCAGTGGCGTCGCAACCCTCTTGCCTTGGATCCCTGAAGCTCGCGATGCTGGTCTTCCTCGGCCCCATGGGCGCCCGCCTCTCACTCGCGAGGTTCTCATCCCTGGACGCGCCCGGCCTCTTAAGTCACCCGCCCTCGCGCGCCGTGCGCGATGGCCAGCGCTGACGCGCGCAACTACGAGCTACCCCAAGATGCCCCACCTGGCATTCGTCAGCGCTGGCGTCAGCTGCCTCCACAGTGCCGCGAGTGCCCGCCCACGAACGCCTTGAAGGCGCTGGGTGACTTCAACATTGAGGACGCCGCCTTATGAGATGCATGCCCCTCTAGAACACTGATTATGAAAAATGCACCTAGGTACCTGTTACATATAAACCGAGGTATGATACGAAGTACGTGCAAAGTACGTGTTTGATATCGGCGCCGCGAGGGCCACTAGCAGTGGACATCGAAAAAGTACCAGCCGTTTTGGGCAGGGATTGAGTAAGAACGTAGACATCGTTAACGTAGCCGCCCGACTTGTAACTAGCAGTTACATGACGCATGCAACGCAGCACGCAATGCAAGACACCAGGCGACGTTATGCAATTTACCGACTGCGACTGCGAGTATGCAACCACCAAAGACATGTCAATGAGGCCCAGAGACGGGTCCACGACGGCCCATACGCTCCCAACCTTGCTCTGGCAAGGCCAACGAATCGGCTTGAGTGCTTCAAGACGGCCCCAATATGGCTTCCAAGGCGGCACGCAGAGCCCGAGAGACGCCAAGCTGGTCTCAAGATCTTCCCAAAACGGCTCCAGATATACCGAAGACGGCCCAAGATGACCTCCCAAAGCTTAACCCTAGATGCCCCTCAGAAGGCCCATTGATAGGCTCAAGCGTTCCACGAGAGGCAGCCAGTGCTCCCTTGTCTCCCCCTGGCTGCCTCTCGTGGGACTCGTTCCCATTTTTTGTCAGCAGCCGCGTCGCCACCTGCAGGCGGTCGCCGCAGCTGTCCTGCGGCCCGCGCCTCTCAAGGCAACTGGGCGGCGGCGAACGCCCACTTCCGCGACGACACCTGCATCTCGGAAGGGATGTCGCCCAGCCTCGGGTGCTCCGTGATCGTCTTCAGCGTCTTGCGGAGCCCCCTTCGCAACTTGGCATCGTTCTCGTCCTTCTGGTGCACCTCGTAGGCGTGGAGGCACTTTGCCGTCGCCCTGGTGACACAGCTCGTTCTCGCCACAGTGTCACTGGATTCAAAGATGGCGGCCTCAGCAGGACACAGGAAGAGCTCGTGGGCGGCGGCCACCTGCTTCTGAGACGTCTCTAGATCCTTGATCATTGCAGTGAAGTTGTTGCCGTCGAGCTCAGCAACCACTGTCAGGAACGCCTTCCTGACCGTGGCGAAGTCGTCGCCCTTGTCGGCAGGGGCGTCGGCAGTCCAAGAAGTTCCCTCAGTTGGCCCCAGGTGAGCGAGGCACTTGAGCTTGTCTGTTGCGGTCTCCATGGCATCAAGCGTCCTCTGCAAGTACGTAACCCGAAAATTAGCAGTCATATCTTCCATCTGGCTGCTGAAGTCACTCATCCCCTGGCACGGCGGCCTCTCACCGACCTTCTGAAGACGTAGAGCCGTGCCGTTCAGCAACGCTTTGATGGCGATGGCCGAGTCCTTCGCAGAAATCCTCGCAGCTAGATCGGGCCCAAGCGACTCGAACTTTGCCAAGCTCTTGGATGCATCAGTCCACGCAGCCATGCACTCGACGAACTTGCTGACTGAACTCTTCAATGTGACGTCAACAGTCGCTGAAACCAGATCACGCACCGACATGGCCAGCTGAAGGAGCGGGTCGAGGCTAGATCGAGTCTCACCAAGAGCATGCTTAGCGAAGTCGAACACAATCTCGGCGAGACAAATGCTGCATTTCCTCGGGCCCACGGACCAACTCCTGTCCCTCCCGTCCGCCTTACCTGGCCCACCATGCCTATCCGCCCTCCCCCATCTGCAGCATTTGACTCACTCTGTCAGCCTGGATGAACTCCGAGAGCTGCTTCAAGGACTCCTCGTCGAGCTCCACGCCCGCAGAGCTGGCATCCTTCACGGCGCAGTCGACATCTACCACGGCTTCCATGTTCACCGACGTCGGCTGCAAAGTCCTGTACTTCTCGAGCACGGTGGTCAGGTTCTCCGCGTAGTCAGCCTTGCCAACCGCGGCCATGGCTACTTCGCAAGCCCTGAGGTGCGCCATCCAGAACTCCACATTGGCGGGCAGGACGGTGCACGCCTGCTTGAGGCACTGTTCTGCCAACACCAACTTCTTGTAGGCATCGTTGTCGGCGGTGCTCGGGTTCGCGATGTTCAGGGAACGAATGAAGCCGTCGAGCGACTCAGTCAACAGCTCGGCTAGGTGCTCGAATGTCCCTGCCCTGCACTTGGTGCTCGTTTGCTCCATCAGCGCCAGCATACGTGCAATAAAAAACACTCCTCCCAGCGGAAGCTGCGTCCTTGCGAAGCTCCGCCTCCTGCGCAGGGAGGCCGGAAAGAAACTCCTTGGTGAAATCGTGTTTCGCGCCAAACTCCTTCAGTAGCCCGTCGTAGTAAGGCATGAACATCAGAGATTGGCACACCTTGTATGGCACGCGCTTCTTGTCTCCTTTGTCCTTGCTGGCGCCGATGGCAAACATGCGAATCAGCTCAGGATACCCGTCCACGAAAAAAAAGATCCGCCAACGCCTTCAGGCCCTTCACGGACAGCTCCAGGTCGGTCACCGTGTTGTCGAAGTCCTCGCAGTCCTCCCGATCCACGATCATGGCGCAATAATTCAGGCTCGCGTCCGCGATGATGTGCACGGCTTTCTTCCCAGGCTCGCCCAGCTTCATGGCGCTGGACAAAAGCTTTTCCGACATCATCTCGAAATTGTTGATCTTCTCCTAGTTCGAGCAGTCTAGGAGGCCGATGCGCGGCTTGTTCCCATCGAGCGTCTTCTCGGACCCGCTCCACGGCACGATGGCCTGGATGAACGTGTTTGCGTCGTGGGACTTCAGGGCGTCCCCCAATTTGTCGTCGCAATACCTGCGCCAAAGCTGGAACTTCATATTGTTTGGGATGAACACCCCACCGTCTTGAAGCTCCTTCACAGCGGTCTCGAGCATGCCAGCGCCCATCTCTGAAGTGGAGCTGCTGACCAGGTTCTCGGCGTGCTTCGCGAGGTCCAGGTGCTTGGACAGGGCATTGGCCCTGACGTCGCCCTCGCGCAAGAAGAGATCGCGGGAGTCGCTGCACCAACGCCTCTCACGGCCCATGTTCTCGTTCCTCATGATCTTATCGATGTCGTAGGCGTTGATCCTCCGCTGCACGAGGTCGTCTCGAGCTGCATCTGTGATCGGCAAGCCGTCCTCCATGGGCACCCGCTTGCCCCCGCTGCCCTTGCCGATGCCGCCTGCCGCGCTCAGAGAGACGGCGCTCGCAGCATCCTCGCCAACTCGGGAAGCACTAGAGCCGCGCCTCTTCACAGCAGGAGTCAGGCCAACCGACGACATGCTATCCAAGACCGCGCGGCGATTGAGGTAGCGCGCGGGCAGTCTGACCTGCCTCCTCCGCATCTGCAGCCGCGCCCTCGTCGAGCTCCCCCTCACCGGCCTCGTGGTCGGCCACGTCGGCAAGATTGGCAACGTCCTCAGGCGGCTCGTGGCGAGCTGGTGGGCCAAAGGTGCGGGCGGCATCCTCGTCCACGTTGCCGAGGTGGCCCCTGAGCATCGCTGGCATGGGGCTGCAGTTCATGGGGTGCACGTCGACCCCGCGATACTCGCTGGACTTCTTGGCCAGGTCTGTGAGGTCCCATGGCGTTGTCCTCATCTTGACTGCAGCATCCTTGACATCCTTTTCCTTCTGCATCTCGGCCTTGGCGAAATCGAAGACGACGTCCGCATGGTGCTCGTGCACCTGGCCGGCGCTGCCCATTGCGACTGTAGCCCTCTCGACGCCGATTGTCTTGGTGAAGTTGAACTCCGTGAACGGCCTCGCTGGGTTCGGGATCAGCAACCCTTTGTACTGGGCGTTGTTGACGTCCACGAGATCCTGCATCTTGACGCCTATGCGCTCTGGCGAGACAGACAGTAGATCCTTCAGCTGAGCCCGACTCGGGCCTGCCATGCTCTTCGTCACTGTGCACTTGTAGATCTTGCTTTGCTGGACCTGCGTGGGCAGCCAATGTTTCTCGCCGCTTGTCTTGGTCTCCTCTGCGCTGGTCCACGCCTCTTGGATCGCAGTGTCCTTGTCCTTCTTCGCATTAAACTCCCGCCAACTGCCGTAGGTCGTGAAGCCAGAAAGGTAGAGCTCCCAGTGGAACGCGCAAGCGTCGGTCACCCCAACTGGAAACTTCGACGTCGCCGAGGGTGTAGCGCCACAATGAAAGCAACATGGGCCTGAAGCCTTGTCACGGGCGGAGGCCCCACGAGCAGTCGAGCCTGCAGCAGCAGACTCCTCATTCTCGCCGTTGTGCCGAGCGAGGGCGCCTGCGGACAGGCGTGGCGCCTCCCTGGCACCACGAGACGCCTTCTCCGGGGTATCATCGCCCCTCTTGCGGGCTCTCTTGTCGGGCATTTTGCGCGATGCCCTGAGCGCCTGGCTGGAGTAAAAAACTTGGTGGCCCGTGCAACCCGCAGCTGCTTTTGGCTAGAGCCCGAATGGCAATGAGCGGAGGGTGTGTCACACCGCATTTGCACAATCATTTGGAATGGGAAGGGCCTCTCGCCCGCTAGATAACATCACGCCCCGAAGAGCGAAGCATTCTGCAAAACGATACCAATCCAGGCCGTACGTAATCAATATGCTCAGGGCACGACCGCCCGAATGCAAAAAGAGGTCGGTAAGATGATCAGTGTGAGCAGTCCAACCGAGCCCCCCCCCCCCCCAATGTGAAATCCAAGGGGTGCCTCATATGCAAACCTTGTGTTGTTGCCTATGGAGCCCCAGCGTTTATTTAGTTGCAGGGAATGCGTTGGCCCTTGGGCCCCATGTGGCCTCAGTGGTACTAGATGCGCAAGTGTATGTCAGGACTGAATGGCACATCAATCGGAATTTCATGTGTACACGCATGCAAATAGGCGAACGTTATGTGTTTGATACTCTTACCACAAGGTCATGTATCTGCAGGGTTCCCTTGCTTGCATGGCCCCTAGTGCCAAGACGCCTAAGGCCCCAAGCTCTCACATGATGCCGACTGCTACCAGACGGTAAGACGCGCAAGACCCTCAGACACCCTTAAAGTGTAGTTCCCTAAGGCCTCGAAGACGCCTCCTCAGACCCCTACGCGCACTAAGACATCCTAAGACACCCTAAGACGCCCTAACACGACCTGATATCCCTAGACACCCCAAGAGCCCTAAGGCCCCTAGACACCTCAGACGCCTCAGGCCCCTAGACACCCTAATACCCCAAGACATCCTAAGACGCACATGGTCCCAAGACACCGCACACGCAGAGAAAGCCGTTAGGCCCCAAGGATGGTGGCTTCGAGGGTACCCGTTGAGACCCCATGGAGACCTCTTTAGACCCAAAGGATGGCCTCGAGGGTGAGCCTCGTTCATTTCCACCGATCAGAAGCGGCGAAACGATCTGAGATTGAGCGCAACGTGCCTCGAACGAGATCGAGGCCAAGGGCATCCTCACGCCCGACGCGGGCTTCGGGCGTCCTCACGCCTGAAGCCCGCACGATAATTCACACCATATCAAACTGAAAGTGTGACTGGCTGAAGGCGGCAGCAGGGTCAGAGAGCACAGCACCTTCACCTTCCTCCCCGTGGCATCCTCCTGTTCTGGAACGAAGACAGCCCTTCTGTTCCGGAATGAGGACATCGTCCCTCCTCCATCTTACTCCTCCCCCCCCCTCTGCAGGCTTACATGTTGGAGCCACCTAGCACTGCCTGTCATGATACACTTGCGTCTCCACAACAGTATCCGACGATGCGAACTCTTCCACCACAGTGGGCGCATGCACGAGGCGATGGCCATGCATCGCAAATGGGCCCATGCCCTCATCAAGAGGAGCCTGGCACGCTGAGGCAAGGTCAGACCCTTGCAAGGCGGCAGACCCTGAAGAGGCGGCACCAGGCGCACCGCTGCAAAACTCAGGGTTGAGAGGCCAATTGCGCCTCTTCGCAGAAGGAACCTCGGAAGCGCCCCCTGGCGCAATCGACTCGGCGCCGTCGGCTGACGCCAGCCGCTTGGCACTGACGCATTCCTTCGGAATTGCCACACGAGAAGGAGAGGGAGACTTCGACTCATTGGCCTTGGGAGAGTCCCCAGGGCTGCTGATGTCAATCAGCTGGCCAAGCTTCAAAGTAGACTGGAGTTTGGGGAGCCAGGCACTCGGAGGCTGAGGCCCCCCAGGCTGCGAAACAGAGCTGGCCTTCGCTGAGCATGCCGCTCCGCCAGGCCCCTCTTCGCCTGGCCCCTTGACCTCGCTGGGAGAGCCCTGTGTGGCAGCAACAACACCGTCACTCACTTCACTCATCTCGGGGAGGGGGCTGACGCCTAGTTTCCACTGGCTCATCACGACGGCCTCTTCATCACCACCCTCGGGGACTCCTGCAGCACCGACACTGCCGCTGGCTGGCGCTGGCGTCGGCACTGCCGCTGGCACTGGCGTTGGATCGGCTGACCAAACGTTCGGCATTGCCGAATTCAAGTCGCGAGCGTGCTGCTGCTCAAGCTCCTCTGGTGGAACCTCTTGCGCCCCTCTCAGGTGCACTGTACATGGCAAGTTGCCAGTGCAGGTACGAAACCATGTTTGCGGCATGCTTGGCAACCGAAACGTTAGTTGGAGGTGGCCACTCGTTTCGAAAGACTCAATTGCGCGGCCCTCCATGCCGAGGAGGTAGCAAAACAAGACTACGCAATTGCTTGGCAAACGCGGCTGCGACTACGAAAAACAATGATTAACAACGATGGTGATGGATGGTTGCATGAACCGTGTTCCAATTCCTTCGCGTGTTCCTACGCATGCAGTGCACCATAGACGAAACACAACCACCGAACATGCAAATACACCCCAAAGGCCCAATGCCTCCAGACATCCCCAAGCGCCTAAAGCCCCCAGGCACCCTCAGACGCTGAACCCCCAAGACACCCCAAGACGCCGCAATGCCCCCAGACACCAAGAACCCCCCCAAAGTTGCGAAGCCCAAGACGCCAGAGGACCCGAGGCGCCCCATTGTTGACTTAGCGCGCGCGAATCAAATCGTCGAGCCCCACGGAGGAAGCATAAGGCATATGGAATCACTTGGCGGAAACACGCTCATACGTTAAATGTTGCCAGGTAAGTAGCTCCAGAAAACCACGGCTGCAGGGCAACGGTGGCGGTCCCGTGCTCCGGTTGGAAACCAGTCTGGTTGGGTTGGAATAAATGCGGCCCGCCGCATCAAAGATATCAGGGCAAAACATTAAGCTGAAGCAGAAGCAATGGTTCGGGTGGGGGCGGGGGCTCGGGCTACAGTTAACGCTAAGGCTAGGGCTAGGGCAATGGCTATGGGGAGCCAGGGGCCACGGCTAAGGCTAAGGTTGTGGCCAAGGCTAGGGCTGAGGCTAGCGTTAGAGCCATCGGCTACGGCTAGTGCTAGGGCCAGGGCTGAGGTGAAGGCTTTGGCCAGGCCCAAGGCTAAGGCAAGGGCTAGGGCCCAGGTAAGGGTTAGGGCTACGCTAAGGCTAGGGCCAGGGCTAAGGCTCGGGCCACGGCTACGGCTAGGGTTCGGGCTAAGTTTGAAGCTAAGGCGATTGCACCTACATGATGAACACCCACTTGAAATACAACAGTGCTCGCTGTCCGTCGAGCTGCTCGCCTTTGTTCCAACTTACTCTCGGACGCACGCATAGCAGAACCCTTCTGGGCAAACTACCTAGACTCGCGAACGATCCAACCGAAAGCCTCTGGCGTGAGTCTGGAAACATCCCACCAGCGCGCCACCTCCCCTGCAACACCCACCAATCATATGCAAACGAACCAGCCTGTTTGCAACGCATCCAGGCGCGAAGACCTACAAAATTCCTTCGTCGACAAGACCCATGCGAGCCTTCGCGGGACCATTCCGCTTGCCGAGTCGAATGCACTTGGGCCCGCCAGCATCGTCGATGCGACAACGCTGTCCTATGCCCTCCGCCGTGCGCGGCAAAGCACGCCCGCGCGCCGCGGCCCCAGGATATGGCCACGTGCAAACTGCGACGCAACAAACACAGCTGCCCCACCACATACAATCGCGCGCTAGCCCCCCACAAATCCCTGGCAATGTGCCCGCGCCGCAGCCCTGTCGCGGGCAACCACATGCCTAGCCGCGCCCCGTATTTAACGCAACCTGCTGCGCCGCTCGCCATGCAGCCCTACGTCCCTGCCAAACTGGTGGAACCAGGATCGGCAACGCGCACCGACGGAGGTTCAATCGCCCGCAGCGTCGGCGCGGCCTCTGGAAATTGGACGGGGCTAGCCAGGTGTAGACCCCCTTGTGCGCGCCCCTATTGCTGCGCCGCGCAGCGATACCTGCTGCCGCGAGCGGCATAGGCTGGGAACACGCAGCGCGACCTGCCCGCGCGCGCCGAGGTAGGGCAGGGGGGGGGCACGGCTGGCGGGGGGGTAGATTGTGAGTGTGCAGGCGCACCTGGCAAGTACCTGCCAAGTACCTGTTAAGTACTTGCTGAGGCAGCGGCCGATCCTGGGGCACCTCGGGAGGTACCTGCTAAGTACCTGCTGGGTACCTACCAGAACGAGCGCCACCCGCAAGGTACCTGCGAAGTACCTGTGGCGAACGTGGCGCCGCCGCGAAGTACCTGCGAAGTACCTGCGAAGTACCTGCGAAGTACCTGCGGTACCTGAAAAGTACTTGCGAAGTACCTGCTGCGCCTGAAAATTACTGCGAAGTACCTGCTAAGTACCTGCTAAGTACCTGCGGCGAAGTACCTGCCAAGTACCTGCGAAGTACCTGCTCGGTACCTGCTACGAACCCAGGGTAGGTGCGAAGTACCTGCGAAGTACTTGCTCGACGCCCGTCGCGGTGCGACGGCACCTGGGAAGTACTTGCGAAGTACATGCTCGGTACCTGCTGGCGAACCGCCTAGGAGTTGACGCGCGCGCAAAGTACCTGCTGGGAGGTGCGGCCACCTGCTGGCACCCCTTGCAATAGCTGCAAGGGGGCCGCGGGTTGGGGCGCGCACCCGCAGGACACTTGCTGGGTGCCTGGCTATAATGCTCAGGCAACCTATAAACGCAGGCCATGCCGATGGCGGTGTACAAAGGCATGCAAAGTGGCGCTGCGAACATGCTCCACATCTGGTCCTGCGCGTGAACATGGGGCACAAAGCGTAACAGAAGAAAAGAGGCGGCCTTCACCAGCACTTGCAATTGGCGACACGCCTGCCCCAATCGCAGGCGCCCGTGTCCACGCTCGCCGCCTGGGGGCTCGGGGGGGAGGGAGGAAGGAGGTAGCAAGGCAAACGAAGGCGATGTGAACATGCTGCACAATCCTCCGCGTGAACATGTGACACAATGCGTGGCACGACATGTTGATGTGTGAACACGCACACAGCAAAATGCTGCATAACTGCTAATGGCGCACGTCGAACTATAGAGCTGTACCCTAAACACTGCGAAACCACGCCTGGAATGGCCAACACGATGACCTGACACATGCAGCCCTGGGGAGGGAACGTGTCAAGAAGCAGTCATCCATCAGTGTAGTCCGTAGGCATTAAGCTAGTGATAGCTAGTCTGATCACGCATAGCCCGTGCCATAGCGCAGCATAGCATACCACGCAGTTCTCACCTATACGTTGCAATACACATATATAAGCGGCGTGCAGCTGGACACCCATACGTTGAGCGCGAACCGCCGATTGGTTACCTTCAGGGGGGGTCGGGCGGATTCCCTGGCAGGGGTCGGGAATAACGGCCAGGCGGGTTCCCCGACAGGGGTTAAGAATTGAGAGACTAACATCGCTTCTCTGGCGATCCGAACCGCTGCGCCGCAGGGAAAGTTAGCCAAACGCCTCAAGTCTCTTTCCCGATCCTCTTCCTTATCTCACCCGCACCTCCCTCCCGCCTCCTCCCCCTCTGTCCCCACCCCCCCTGCCCTCCGCAGCCACTGCTGCTTATGTTACCGCTAGTCCGTTCCCCTTCCCCCCTTCAAGGCGCGCACTGGGAGGCAACTAATCCTCACTCTGGCTCCTCGTTTTCGGCCTCATGCGCGGCGACGGCCTCCTGGAGCGCCACCGCCCCGTTGACGGCCCTTGTGTTGTCGTCAGACTCTGCGGTCTCCGTCCAGGTCTTAAGGTTGTTCAGAAAAGTGCGGAGGCTCTTGACCCTGGAGCGGAGGCTCTTGTTTTTCAGTTTCTCTGTCTTCAGCTGCAGGGTCAGGCGGCGCCAACGCTTCCGAACATGTGGCCCAACGGCCGCGGGGGGAATCGCATCGCGACGAGCCATCTCTGGAACGATATCTCAATATCCCCGAACTCAAAGTCTCGCGGTGAGATGGCTGCGGAAGGGGGAGAGGTTGAGGATCTGGACATGTGGGGGCTTGCCATGAATGTAGCGTTTCAGCAGCATGGGCATTCAGTTCGGCAACAGCACATAGGAGGCTCGGGTGTTAAGCCTTTGGGTGCATACACTGGGAAGCACTGTGTGTTCACGCCCACGTCCCGAGCCTATACATCAGCTATGTTACCGTATGGGGCACCATTTTGACGCGAGCCCCCCAACACGAATGTTAAGATGGTCGAGGCAAACGCTTCCCACATACGAGTGAACACCTAGCCTTGCAGTGCTTTGCGGCGCCCAAGCATGCAACGTGCCGCCATGTTGTAATATTGCATTGTGCTTGTTGCCCTGCTTTGCTAACCATGTGCGTCCTATGGCTTAGAGCACGTGCTATATGAGGCTGCGTTCAAGGATCTTCTGGACCATTGGGGGCCTCTAGTGGTCGTCGGGGGGGTGGCAGCCGCGCAAACGATCAGACACCCAGGCAGATGGCCCTACGTCTAAGCCAATCGGGCCAGCTCAGGGCCTTCTAGATCCCCCATCGGAACCACCTGAGAGCCCTTTTAAGTCTAAATCGACCGCCATACAATCGACATGTTTGCCTATCGGCCAACCGCCGATCGCCATTCGACCGCAAGCCGATCGTATGTTTAGGACTTGCACAGCGTAAACTGCGCAGGCGCCCTTAACAGCACCACGCGCGGCGCAAATGCCAGAGACACCATCAGACCCAACGACCCAGAGACCTCGCAGACCCCAGAGGTCCAAGAGACACCCAGAGACCCCAAAGACACAATCTAAGGATCCGCCTCCCATCTAGCGGGACTCAAGCGCACGCACGCTCCGTGCATCATCGAACTCACCAGGAAGGCCAGCACGGCCCTTCAGCAGTTGGAGCCCCAAGGAGACCCCCTTGGTGCCCTGAGGCCCACCCCCCCCCATGGACAGTTAACGAGAAATCGTGTGGCAAGTGTGCTTGGGGAGTGTTGGAGTTGTCCCCGTGGTCGTGCTGAAATCGCTTTGGTGGGGCCCTGCCCCTCCCTCCCCCGCCCCGATCCCCCCCCGTCCCCATTCTAGCCCCCTCCCCCAACCCCCCCAGGCACACCCCTCTACTTGGCAGCCCCCCCCCCTCCTCAGGTTGGTTCTACACCTTGTCCCCGCCAGGCGTGCCAACAGCGAAGCTGAGCCGTAACGGGGCCAGCGAAGCTGAATCGGATGAGAAGGACACATCAGCGAAGCTGTGTATGTGCACACAAGAAATACTGGCATGTGTCAATCTTTCTATGGGAGCTCACGCGGCTCCTCTGTATCCTCCCCAGGCCGCTTGGGCCTCTCCTTCGAAAGAAGAAGGGCTCCGTTCGGCAGCCCGCGCAGCACCTCCCTGGCGTCGTTCCTCTGCTGCCACGAGACAACGAAATCCGCCTTGTGCGAGCGATTGTCCAGATGCTCGCCCCTGGCGCCAGCCAGCAGCCACGCAGCCAAAAAACCAACAGGCCTCCCCTGCGCTGGGCGCACAGCATTAGCATACGACGTCTTGTGCCTCTTGCACTGACCTGACTTGCCGTGCCCAGCGGCGCGGCAGTTAGCGACATAGTCGTGGCTCGATCGATACCAAGTCAGCGTGCCAGAACCAATGTCGACAATGATGGACCTCGGCCCTGGCAGCTCAACTGGAAGCGGTGGCGGGGGAGGCGGGTCCTCTGGCACGGCAGCTGGCGCGCCTGAGCTCGATGCTGCCCCAGGCCGAAGCACAGCTCCAGCAGGTAGAGCCGCATCTCGATCATGGTCGAGCCCAGGCCCCTCAAGCTGGAGCGCATCTGCGACGACAAGTGCATCGATTATGTCGCCGACAGAGCTGGCATCGCTGTCCCCACCAGGCTCGTACTCCAGCACCTCTGACGGAAAGTCAACAGGGACATCTAGACCACCGCATTCAGGCGGCACACCGTTGCCCAACCCAGAATCATCCACGTCACAATATGCAAACAGATCGTCTGGGTCAGCATCTTCGAACGAGCCCTCGACACCGTCCCCGTCATGGATGGCAAGCGGGCCCTCGACCTCAGGCTCGTGCTCCGAGACATCTGCATCATCAGCCCAGCTGGCTAGCATGCCACTCGGCATCCGACCAGCACGCTTGCGAGGCTTCGGGCACCAGGGGTTCCACACCAGCCGAATAGACCCCTCGACAAATTGAGAAGATAAGCCGTCAGGCAAGAACTCGCCCGTCCCAGACGCCGAAAAGACTGCCGAATACAATGCACAGACCCACCTCAAATCAAAGCCAACTGAATATACCAGCTCCCATATCGTAAGGAAGTTGCGGGTACCTTGCAAGCTGACGAGGGGAGGCAACGGCACAGATGCATCCACGATAACAGGACCGATCAGCTCATGGAACATTGATCTCCAAGGGTTCAGCGAATGATGGCCGACGTGTAGGAAGCGAACTGCCTGGATTGGTGCATCTGGGACTAAGCTGTCGTCCCATGCCTGGCTCCTGTCATACTCCTTTGGCTTGGATTGCCCGATCAGCAAGATGACAACTTCGGCGTTGACGAGCTTCTCGCGCAAAGTTGACTTAGGAGGGCATTGTCGCTTGATGGGGTGCTCAAGCTTCGACTGGAAAGACTTCATGACCTTACCATGCACGCCGCACAAGCACATGCCTGCCTCCGCGCAGTCGGTCAAGGTGCCATGGCCAGCCTCTGCGAAGATCGGGATGCTCTTGAAATCGATCGCCTGGTGCAGTTGGGCCCACGTGTCCAGCAACGCCCTGGCCAATCGCGCAGGAGCCCCCCGCATCGGCAATGAAAGAGCGCGCTGTGCCCTCAGCGACAGATCCCCCGAACTCCAGCGAAGGATGCCAACCGCAGCATCTGCATGAGGAACGGACGCAAAAATCAGCGGCGCGCAAGCCGATCTTGGGCGCAAGCAGAGACAAATGCTTGACCGTATCAGCGCCACTCCTGAAGCGTGCCACTCGGTCTTCGTCGTCTCTGCGATCTGCAAGTCTCCGAGCATCCGATGCCAGCCTCAAGTTTGGCCTCAACTGAATCAAATAGCCCAAAGACCGCTGATTTGGTAACTCATGAGGGCCGCCATCAAGACGGGGTGGCACGTGAGTGAACCCAACGAACTCTGAACCGACAACGTCAGGTATGCTACCGCAGTGACGCTTTGCATGCGCCAGCATCTGGCAAGATCTCGATCCCTCTTCTCTTGCTTCCGCCGCTCGTCCCGAGGTTTCTCACCGAAGGTGGAGCTGTGCCCAGCCGCTCGACGGGCAGTTCCTTCCCTGCCAAGCTCAGTGAGACGACGCCGTTCCTCGTCGCCAAGCGCACGGCACTGCTCAGACAATTGCGCAATGTTCCCGAACTCGCGGGTGCCAACCGTCTACTCCCGAATGAATAACCTCCAAGCTCCGCCATAGCAAGCGCGGCGTTTCTCGGTCGGCTTCACCTGCTCGTCCGACGATCGAGCAGGAACTGTGCTGGATGTGTCTGCGCAGTCTCGGTGTTGCTGCTTGTACTCTGCAAACAACTGCCGAAACTCCTTGCAAGCCCCCCTCGCCGACATGTGAGCGAACAAAACAGCGCGAGTCTGAACAGAATGCTGCTGCAAAGCTCTCCGGACCGTAGCATGCTTGGCCTCGACGCGAATCGTCTCCCTCTGCAGCAGCTCCGCGCTGGCGGAGATCTCGGCCAAGCAAGCTGGGGTCAGCAGCCCAAGCCCTGACTCCGAAAACGTATACACGATCGCTGCGCTCCAGGGGTCCATCATGCGCTTGCAATCCGACGCTACCTCGGCAAGCATGCCAGCGCGCCGATCAGGGCGCAACAGTAAGAACACATTCCAAGGATACTGGCGGTGAGCAACACTGAGCCCATGATTCTCGCAACCCAACATGGAGAGCATCGTAAAAGCATGCGCCCGATAAGAATAGGTCCTGCACGGGGCTGGCATGATATGCCACTGGGCAGGGTTCACCATCAAGTCTGCGATCTCATCGATGCACTGCCGCTCGAACTTGTTCTCCGCCGCCAACAAGGCGTGACGCCCGTCAGCCGAGTCAACTCCAGGAACGCCGAAAAGCTTTCTCCGCTCCTCGACCTTGTCCTGAAGTTCCGAACCAGCACGCAAGTAGTTATCCATGATATTCGTCAGAGGCGCAATCACCTTCGATATCATGATAGTACCGAGGGCGTAGCTATCATTATCCCGCAACCACTTGCCGCCGAGATAGCGGTGCTTCGACTGATCCTTCCTCTTGGCATCACTCGGGTCGGCGCCTGCAGCTGCGCCAAGGTCGGGCTGGCCATCGCGCCCGTCACCGCCGCCGCCACAGGCGGCAGGAACGGCATCGTCGTCCGACTCGTCGCCACGAAACTTGGGATGACCAGCCGACGAAGGAGTTGGAGCAGTACCAGACCACTGAAGAAACGCAGTGGTGAGCAAGCCGTGAACGCTCTCCATGAGCCCCAGCCACGACACCGACTCGCCTGCGCCAACCCACCGCTTCAACGGCCAAGGCTTAGGAGCGCAAGAAGCCAGAGCACTAGCAAACATACCTGATATTGTTCTCCTGCAGCTAGCCTCACTCTTGCAGCAACCATTGTAATAATGTGTGATGCGGCTCCTGTCGCTCCAATCGCCGTTGGCAAACGTCAACAACAAGACTCGCCTTCGCAGGTGGGTTGGAGACTTCCGTGCCAAACAAACGTCGAGGAGGCTGATGTTGCGACGCCTGTGCGGGTTGAGGGCGAACGTTGGGCACGTCGTGCAGCATGCCGTCGACGGTGCGTCGCAGAACCTTGCGGAACGACCTCATGGCATCACCACCGTTCAAAGCATTCGCGATGTGTCGCATGCGATTCACCGCGTGGCATATCTGGCCAAACACATCCTCATGCCAGTGGTACACGCGATGGACTTCGCACTTGGTCTTGGGAACCACCCATCTTCTGCCATTGGCCGCCACTGCGCGCTCTGCCCTGTCGACGGCAGCGTCGGCGTCTGTGCAGGCGCACCGCTGCCGACGCCGAAATGCCGACAGAACGTCCTCTGGGAGTTCAACAGCAACGTCACTTGCAGCCAATGCTTGAAAGTAGTTCTCGCCCTTGCCTTCTGATATACACTGGAGCCAACATGGAATCGGACGTCGGGCGAGCAAGAACTGCCCATTGGCAAGTTGGAGCAACACATTCTCTGACCTGGGTGTCTGAACGACCTTGGCCACGTGGGAAGAGACACACGATGTGATTATTGTGCTGACAGGACCATGGTCTGCGACCTCCAGCTGTAGATCTCCAGCGGCGGGTCCTGGCTTCTCTTGGTCGACACATCTGGTTATCATTGGACTTTCGTCGTACCTGAGCTCACTGTAATAGCAGATCGCCGCGCCTCCAGATGCAACGGCGCCTCCAGTCACCATCCGAAGAAAATCCCGCCGACGCATCAATGCAATCGGGGACGCCGCGCAGTGGGGGAGCGCCTGGGCAGCTCGGAGGTCGAGGCCGAGCGATTCAGACTCGGCACAAAAGCCAGCCTGGCGATTTGAACTGGTTTGGGCGTAGTGCTGCAGTGCCAGGACGCGCTTCGGGTCGGGATGCAGCTGGCCCGCATGGGCCTCGGATAAAGCAACGTCAACCACTGCGTTTGTTGAAGGGGGGGGGGGGGGTCCAGGCCCTGAAACCTCCCTATCAACAACCCCCCCACGGATATTGCCCAGGCAATGGTTTCGAGAGCTCACGTAGGCCCAACAGGGCCGCGAAGCTAGACCCACATGGTGCCCAAGGAACTTCGGGGAGGAATGGGCACGACAAACAACATTTAGAGACGCAGAATTTTTTCCTGAATCGAATTCTGCACAGGTTTCTCCGGGAGCATCCGTACTTAGGTCACTCATTCTCGCATGTCTTGCTGCACGTCAGTCGCACCGGGTACCCCGATAGCGAAGCCGCCAATTCTTCCGCCTCCCCCGCTAGAGCTGGAGACGAGCCAGCTGATTTCGAGGGTGCTCAGGGTCGATTGCTCCGTGCTTGTTCTATACGGCGAGAGTAAAGACTGTGACCACCGTTGCTCTTCTATCCATTTTTGTCTCTTGTCTGTCTTCTTCCTTCCCGTCCCCGCCCCCTCTTGCGTCGGCGCGCTTGTAATCATATTGGCTCAGGGGCAGTCGCAGTTGGAAGTCCCAGGAAAAATACTTGCTGAGCTCTTCTCTCAGCCCAGCACGGCGATCGGACCTCTCCGCTCCCGTGCAGATCCGTATACCGCACACTCTTATTTTCATACTTTCATACTTGCAGTTCGTTTGTATCTCCATCCTGTTCAATATTGTTTCGATTTCTTCTTGCTGGTTCTTACTGCAGTCCGGCATCACAGAGCAGATGGCGGCTCGCAATCCCTTCGTGCAGGCGCAGCAGCGGGCCGACCAATCCTCTGGGAAGGGCACAGGGTATATGCAACAGCAGCCTGCGCCGGTCTTCATCGGAGGAGGAAAAGGTGCTAGTTGGTCTTCTCCGTCATGGGAGGCAGCCATGCGCGTAATTCCTCGTGATGTCGTCGACCTCCGGGGTGTCACCGAGAACTCCGACGGCAGCCGTCTCCGCTTCGCCGATGATCCGAACGTGGAGATTACGACGATTGCTACCAATGACATCGGCGCCACGGATGCGCTGCAGAAGGAGAAGATCATGGTTACATTTCTCAAGGCCAGTGACGACTTCAAGGTGGCCCAAGAAAGGGCGCGCGAGTTGCGCAGCCTTGTGCCGTCACATTTGTCGGATGAGCAATGGCAGCAATGGGTCACCGGAGTTAAGCTCGTCAACTCCACCCTCAGGGTCCCAGAGAAAGACTTCGTCGCGCCACATTTGCGCCCATCCACCCCGGATCTGAAGTCGCTCCTACAGGGTGCTGCGACCGGCTCCGACTTGTCGATGGGCACGTTGTTGGGCTTGCTGCAGAACCAGCTTAACGTGTCTGGCAGCGCTTCGAGCCAGCCGCAGGCAGCCAAGATGGAATCGCCACGTCCGGCTTCATCTGTGCTGGGGTTCGAATTCAAGGCCCAGTTGGGGGACAACGAGGTCGGCGGGAAGGTTGTGAGCATGGAGCTGCAGGGCACCATCCCCATGTATAAGGTGAAGTGGGACAACGGGACGGAGACCCTCCCGACCGAGGAACAGCTCTTCCCGTACAGGGAGTCGGCCAAGATATCCCCCGAGAAGAAGCGGGCGAGACCGGATGCGCCAGCAGCGCCGGCGGATTTGGCTGCTTGGGAAGCTGCTGCGAAAATGACGGTGGATAGCCATCCCACTCAGAAGTGAAGGAGCAATCACGATATGGGCTCCGTCGGTAACTTCTGGCAAGTACATCTCGGTAACCGGCCAGATGTTGCAAAGGCGGTTTCCTGTCTTCATTTGGACTTGTGTCGCGGATGTGGTTGGCAGGGCAACTCTTCGTGTTGCTGCGATTCAGACTTCGTCGGTCTGTCCAACTCGTGGGCAATGAGTTCTGCAGACACGTCATGTTGTTCGCACGCGTGTACTCATGCTGCCATATTACGATTGGTGCGCAGTTTCCTCAGAGCTTCTCATGCTGCCGTTCGCCGGCCGCCGGGGTACCAGAGTGTCCAGGCTTTACATAACATCGACAAACATATCAAAGTGCTGGTAGAGAATTTAGGCGTGCGCAGGTATGTGGGCACTCCTTGTTCAACCTGCCGGTGCGACAGATTACATTGTTGCTGCAATTCATCATCGTCGTCCTGCAACCTCACTTCTCGCTCCTGTTCCTACTTCCTCATCATCACCAATTACATCCGCACCATCATCTGCCTGCGCGTCCTGCAGATCAGCGATTTTGCGTGGCACCGGAAATTACGCCAGTTCTTGTTGAGATCAACAGAGATGGTGTCGGCAAGTAGGCGCGGCTACAACTCCGAGGGCCAGATTGTCTACATATGGTTCTCGGCGCACCACACGTACACATACATCGGGAAGTCCGTGCGGGGTTTGGGGGCACGCATCGTTGAGCACTATACGCAGATCCTGGGGCAGAAGGGGTACAAGAAAGATTTACCTGCTTATAAGTCTTGTATGGTTAACGTCAAATGGTGGGCAAAACGCATTTCAGAGTATGATTTTCCATGCACGTGTGGGTCGTTGTGCAGTATGTTGGGGGAGGACGAGGGGAACGTTGGGAAGGCACACGTATTCGGTCTAGTTCTAGCTCGTTCGCGCAAGCCTTTCCTCGCACATTCTCTGCGGAAAGCGGCCTGGTCTGGAGCCGGCAGAGTTTCTTACGTCAGTGTTCTGCTTCTTTCCAACACCTCGCAGACCGGGTGCGCGCCATCATTCGCGGGCCGTTCGTCTTGGAAATGCACAAGTTCTGGGCGACCATCAATAATATATTTTCTTCGCAATCGCACTTCCGAGGCACGGGGGCCCTGGAAGGGGACATGATGCGGTGGCGATCAATACTGAGCGACATTGCAGTGATTGGCCCAGTGGACAAAAACAAATCGATCATATCATTTTGTTGTCCCCGTGGGGGGCAGAATCGTTGCTTCAATTTAGCAATGCTTCATGGCAATGCGGTCTTCGACTATCCCGGGGCGCGTGCATTCGAGAAGGCCCTCGACGCGCTGCAGTCAACACACAGCCTATTCCGGAGTGCGTGTCATTCCTCCTGACCGGCATGTTTTCGGAGTTTTTCAAGGGTGGGTAAAAGAGAGCGGCAGTCACACCAAAATGAAACCGTTGGGTTCGTATTGTACACATGCGTGCAAGCCATTGTACTCATTAGCATGTCGTGTTCTTAGCCACATGGTATGTAAACTGGGTGGTCATCATGCTGAGCACGACGTTTTCTCCGTTGTTGATAAGTTTCACAACATGAACGTGAGCGCGCACGACCGGGCTAGGAGGCGATGGGTTGGTCACGCGCACACGTACAAGCGGGACATTGAGTCTTTCTTCAACAATGTGGACCGTGGCCTCATACTGGCTGCATGGCGTTGGTGTTTGTCCGAGTGGGTGGCTCGCTTCGGCTCTCGCAGGAAGGTGGTGTGTATCCCAAGGGAACGTGCTCTCCATTTTCGGCGTCAGCGTTCTGTGTCGTCTCGTTCGTTCCACGGGTTCTCGCGGAATATAATGCCTGCAAAGAGTGACCGGTCCATCCCTCGTGTCCAGCAAGCACGCGTGGCTACGCAGGATCACTTTGTCTTGCACGTTGACGACATGGATGGTGTTCTTCATTTCGATATGTTGTGGGGGTGTTTGTATTTTGGGACCGTTCTCTTCCGCCCTGCAAGCGGAATGACTCAAGGATCGCCACTGTCACCGGGGGTCTGCTCGCTGGCGTGCTGCTATCTCGAGAACTTGTGTTCTTCGGTGCCACCGAGTGTACCCGGCATCCACATGGACCGCGTCGTGTGCAGGTGGCTGGACGACATTTTCATATGCATTATTGTTTGGTTGCTGGCAGAGAACCCGGGCCTGGCAGCTGATGTGGCTGACCGCCATGTCCATGTGTTCGAATCGACATACAATTTGCTGGGTCGTTTGAAGATTGAGGACGAATCGACTTTCGCAGGCTTTCGTGTCGTTATTCGGGAAGGTCGTCTTCTGAGCACGCACGTGTTGAATGTAAATGACCATGAGCTGTGCACGCGTGGTGATGTAGTCCGCCCTAGGTTCCAGCATTTTCTGTCCAATGCACCTATAGCACGCAAGGCCGCTCTGGTACGCTCTCAATTCATCGCGTGTGTAGACAGGTACATGTATGTAGATGTTAGCTTGCTTGCACATGACATTAGCACACTGTATGCTGAGTTCCGCGCCCTGCAATACCCCAATGTTTTCCTGAATCGAATTCTGCGCAGGTTTCTCCGGGAGCATCCGCACTAGGCCACTCATTCTCGCATGTCTTGCTGCACGTCAGTCGCCCCGGGTACCCCAATAGTGAAGCCGCCAATTCTTCCGCCTCCCCCGCTAGAGCTGGAGACGAGCCGGCTGATTTCGAGGGTGCTCAGGGTCGATTGCTCCGTGCTTGTTCTATACGGCGAGAGTAAAGACTGTGACCACCGTTGCTCTTCTATCCATTTTTGTCTCTTGTCTGTCTTCTTCCTTCCCGCCCCCGCCCCCTCTTGCATCGGTGCGCTTGTAATCACATTGGCTCCGGGGCAGTCGCAGTTGGAAGTCCCAGGAAAAATACTTGCTGAGCTCTTCTCTCTCGCATCCTGAACGATGGCAGTCATCATCTCGAGGGGCCCCGCCAAGGCGTGGCACTCGGGCTCTGGCGGTGGCGCGCCAGGCTCGACAGCGACGACCGCCTCAGCGAGGTCGTCCTCGCCCTCGGCGCCCTCGTCGCGGACAGCCAGGTCCTCCAGAGCTACCAGCTCTGGCGCGGCAGGGCGGTGATCGAGGCAAGTCGCGAGCCGCGTGCGCACGCGGCGCCACAAGGCGCGGGATCTAAGACGCATGTCCAATCCGTGGCCGCGAATGTCCGAATGTCAGGCGGTGCGCTTTCGAGGGCAGGCCCAGCTGCTACGACTTCGCGATGCGAGTCCCCGTCGTGATCTGCCCCCCCGTCGTTGCTGGGCTCGTCAGAGGCCCAACCCGACAAGTCGGCGACCTCGGACTCACCAAAAGACGCGAGCCCCCTCTCACCAGCGCCATTGCCGCTGGCCACCTCGTCACCCCAGGACGCGAGACACTCGCCTCCAGAAGCGCCGCCAGAAACATCCATGCAACGCCTCGCTGCATAAAGGAAAAGAACACACAAAACTGAACTCGTCATCTGCATGGGCCTAAACAGCTACGGAAAATGCGTTCAACCATTCGGAACGATGGCCCCAAGCTGGCTTACAAGGCTCAAGCCCAGAACGTGTCCAGCCTCGCACGGAACATCTTGGATGGCTTGCACGCCCCCCCCCCCCCGCCCCCCCCCCCCCCCCCCCCCACCCCCCCCCCCCCCACCCCCCCCCCCCCCCCCCCCCCCCCCCCCCCCCCACCCCACCCCCCATCGCCGCCCCCCTCATCCTCCCACCCTCTCCCGCGCATCTTGCGCCACATTGCCTGCGCCGCCCACGCGAACTGCTCCGCGTCGCCAGCGGGCGCGGTTCGCTGCGCGCAGATCACCGCATGACAAATCCCCCATCGGGCCACATTGCGGCTATGTCTTCCTCAGGTGCTGCGCATGGCCTACGAAACGGTTTGTAATTGGGGGATATGTATGCGGGTATCTTACATTGGCTCCGCAAGCGCACCGATACCTTGCGCAGGTATCATACTCGAAACTGTTGCGTTGCATGTATTTGGGCTTGTATCGCGGACCGTATCTAACACCTATTCCGCGACTACGTTTAAGAAATCCAACATGGGGGCATCCTAGAGGGAGGCGCTTTTCATAAACGCCGCCCCTGTCAGCTATGATAATCCTGAGCACGCTGCTGCCAGACATGCCCTGGGCACCCATGTGTCCCCGCACTCTAGCCTTCGGCCCCCGCTCGTGCAGTCCGACGCGGAGGTCTCAGCAGACCTGCCCACGCGCTTCGATCGCCAGCACTTCACTGCCGTAGCCTCGGGTCGCGTCTTCCTTGGAGCCCTCGACATTCATGATCGAGGTCGACGCGGCGATGGCAATTCACGCCGATCCACGTCAAATGTCGGGCGCCCGTCCGAGCGGCCGCGCGTCGGTTTCGCTTTCGTTTCAAAGCCGTGGACAAGTGTCGGAGACATACCATCGCACGCCTGACTTCATCTTTACGGATTTCCGCGATCGTGACAATATAGAATCTCTCAGTTAAGCTGTCGACATGTCGCATCCTCGCCGCCTTGGGAGTGCAATATTTGAAGACGCATGCGCGGGGGGGCAGCGCGCGAGACGCGCAATGAGCCCCAGAAGCTCCCGCTCTCGTCTCGCGACACGGATGCAGCAGGGCCCCGCCTCGTCACGCCTCGTGCCATCGCGCGTGGGGCGCGGGGCCGAGACCTGAGAGCTGGCGCCGCTGGCCAGGCCGCCGCCGAGCTCGGTGCTCGCTTCCGCTCTGTCTCGGCATCCACTCTCTCCCTGGTCGAGCCAGAAGCCTTTCGCGCGCTGTTTCGCGAGATGAGTGCTGCGTCGCACGCCCGTCGCCAATCTCGAGCAGATGCCATGGCCCGTCGCGCGCAGGCCAATGGGCGGAGCCAGTCGGCCGCCGCGGCCCGCCGCCAGCAGCGATTCCACCAGAAGCGCGCCAAGCTCTGGAAACCGCGCGGTCGCCGCCGTTCTCCTAGGTTCCGGCCCGAAGCCGCCGCAGGGGGACAGGTAACTCGTTTTCCATTGCGCGCTCTGCCGAAGGCATCCGCGATGCTCTCTCGGACCGCCAGGGCGATGCGTTTAAAGACAAACGCGTTCCCGAACAACGGCAGCGACAACCTTGGCGAGGGCGAGGCTCGCCGCAATGCGCGGATCGAGGGCGGCCCGCGCCTGGTCGACGCAGTCGATTAGCACAAGCGAACAGCGGCAGAGGGGGGGGGGGGGAGGGGGGGGGGAGGGGGGGGAGGAGGAGGAGGAGGAGGAGGGGGAGGAGGGAGGAGGAGGAGGAGGAGGAGGAGGAGGAGGAGGAGGAGGAGGGGGAGGAGGAGGAGGAGGAGGAGGGGGGGATGGGGGGGGGGGTAGCCGCGGGCCGCGGCGCACGCGCGCGCGGCGGGGCGGCGCCGTTGCCACCCGAGCCACTGCGGCGGCAGGGCCAGCCGGGGCCCATGTTCTTCCAGAGCGCGGACAAGCGACCAGAGTCTACGCTGTGCGCGCAGAGGCAGCATTCCCAGTGCTTGTCGACAACATTCAAACCGAAAATGTGGAAGCCGCACGCGGCCGCGCACCGGTTCCTGCGCGCGGAACCAGACCACGATGTGCACCGCAGCCTGGCTGCAGCAGCGCCCTCATCACATCGAGCATGAGCCCCCGCGCCCTGGCCGCAGGCGCGAGGCGGCGGGCGGCCACTGAGGCAGCGGGAATTCAAGTGCAGCGCGTGGCCAGCGTGGGTCGGAGAACACGAGGCCGCGGCCGTCTCGGCGCGCGGCGGCCTTGTTCGCAGCGGAGTGCCGTCCAGCGGCTTCGCGCCCGCTCACAACGCGAAGCTCCGCAAGTATGAGCGCGTCAGTGGGCGGGTTGGTGCCGAGATCAAGGATCGCGGACAGCGAATTGCCTGCGGGCGCATGGTTCAGGACGTCCACAGCTGGCCCTCCACCGAAGACTACAGCGAAGGACCGATCCATCTGCGAACGCGCTCGGCGCGCCGATGGGACCCCGAAGAAATGTTCAAACTGGCGCACCGAGGCAGGACATCGCATGCGAGGGCGCATGGCGTGGCAATGCGTCGCGCCCCTCTGCGCGCAGCAGCGCGTTCGCCACGCGCTCGAAAAGCGCCAGGGCGGTGCGCAGCGAGGCCTGGAGGAGCACGCTGTTCTGCTTGAGGGTCTGGTGAACCACGTTGACGGACGGGGCCAAGTCAGGCAAATGCCACTTGCGGTCGACCAGGACTGGGAGCCGCGCGCGGGTCTCAAGTTCGAACGGCACCGCGGGCTCGACGCAGCTGACCTGCCCGAAACCAAAGCCGGGGGGTGAGTTGCACGGGGCAGGCCAGGCCAATGTGCCCCGCCACTTCAGAAGGCGAAATTAGAAAACGCGGCCGTGGGTGAGCCGCGCGTGCGCCAGCCCAACTGGCAGGGCAGCGTCCGCGCTGGGCCACGACGAACTCCCGCCCCACGCCATGGGATGCTGAGGTGGGAGATCGTCCGCGGCATCGGGAGCAGGAGGCGGGGTATCCGCTGCTTCCGCGGCTTTCTCTGCCTCGCTCTGCTGGTCCAACATGCGGCCCTGCGCGCCGAGGGGGGAAGTGTGCGCCCGGCGTACTGCGGCAGCGCGGCTCTCCACGGCAGCGCGGGCGTCACCCCGGCGAGGCCCATGATAGCGGCGGCCGCGATGAGCAGACTGGTCGGCAAAATCGTGCCCCGCGCGGCAGTGCTCTTCGAAAGAGCTCTGCACCTCGGACGAGTCAACGTGGCCCTTCACCTTCTTCACAGCTGCGGCGCGGCCCGGGCGCGCCCGGAGGGCCGCGTCGAAACGCCCCCGCAAGTCACCGTTCGGACGGGTGGCATGCGGCCACGGGAAGCCACGGCCACCTGCAGCGCTCCGAAGGATGGCCTCCGAGAAAACGCACTTATTGTCAATGAAGACCCGGAGGGGCTGCGCGACATTCTCGACCGAGAGAGGACCAAGGGGAGAAGCTCCGCCCTCGTGATGGTCTGCGCCGGGCCCGGCAGAAGGGTGGCGCACCGTCTCCACTGAATTGCGCCAGATGGGGTCACCCGTCGCCGAGCGATGCGCAGCTCGCTCGCCTCGGCAACCTCGAGCAACGCCTCGACGTCGGCGACGAGACTCAGCCCGCACGGGTTGGCGTCGGCAGCGACGGGGCCGTCGGCGCCAAGCGTTGGGGTCCGTTCCAGCGGCAGCTCTCCGCGCGCCATGGCGAGCTCCTGCGGATGTTGGCTGGGGCTCCGAAGCCAGCGTTGGTACTGACGTAGCCGACGAACCCGAAGCTCTGTTGGTGCAGGGGCTACACCAAGCCTCATCAAGCCAGCCTCGTCAGTCATGGCCTTGCACTTCACGGGCGGCTTGCAATTGTCATCGAACTTCGGCCAGTCATCACCGCCAAGGAGAGGAATTTTCTGGCGCGCCGCGCTAGCCAGCAAGCGGCGACCAATGCTCGACAGCACCTTGCCCAGTTGCTGGCACTGCGACGCGCTGAGCACAGGGGCATTCAGCCCGCTGAGCGCCGCCTCTTGCACCGCGGAGGCGAGCGCGATCCGCGTCGGGCGCCAGGCGCGTTCCGTGCCCAGAAGCGCACCATGCCATAGCATCCCCCACGGGCAGCTTGCAGCCTTCGCCGAAGCTCCGTCTGCGCGCTGCCCACGATGAAGGTCTGGAATCCGAGGGCCACGTTGTCGTGCTGCGCGACGCCAGCGAGGGCCTCCGCCCCACTGAAGAGCCGGCGCGCCTCGCGCTGGGAGCCGCGGCCCAGGGGGCAGGGCAGCGCCGAGCTCTTGGACGGGTTGTGCGCGTAGCCGCAGGGCTCGTAGCGCGAGTGCCGCAGCTCCGCAGCGCCGCAGCTCGCAGCGCAAGTGCCTCGAGACGAAACCCGCGTTCCTGGCCGAGGCCACCGCGCTCGCGCGATAGGTGTCGACCGCGTAGATCCGAGTGCCCTGCGGCGCAGCAGCTTCCAGAAGTGGGCACCGCGCGGCGCAGAGCACGTCGCTCGGCCAGATCGCGGCGTCGATGTCTGCGCGAGGAGCTGGAGGTAGAAGAGGTTGGCGCTGCCGCTCCTGGCAGGTGGTCGGGGCGTCGGGCAGGTCGCAGGTGGACCGGGCGGCGGCGCGCAGTCGCTGTAGCCACTCGGCGATGGGCTCGCGCTGCTGGGGTGTCCCCCATTAAAGCGCCGCAGCGGTTGTGGAGGTCCTGGTCGCCGTCGGTTCCGATGGCGCGGACGGTGCTGAGCTCGTGCCGCTGGCGGAAGTAGCCCTGCCCCTTTGGGCGCGCCGCGGCCCCGCCCGGCGCAGGGCCGGCGGCGCGGAGGGGCCGAAGGGGTTGCCCATGCATTCCTTCGCGGCGAGGGGGGAGATGCCCAGCCGACGGAGACGTCCGAGAAGTCCCCCCCGGCAAAGAAGTGCGCCTTCCCAATTGCGCCCTCACTGGCATCCGCGTTCTCGCGGCGGTGGAACGCCCCGCGGCGCGCGTTGGAGTTGAGCTTTGCACCCGGCAGCGCCGACCCTGCATGGGCCGTGGATGAAGCGCGTGGAATTGAACTCGGCCTTCCCATTGTTCTTGTCGAGGCCCGCGGTGACCGAGTGGCGCCAGATCAGCGGGGCGCGCTTGGCCCTCCTGATGCGGGCGAGGATGGTCTTCAGAGAGCGCTCGGCGACGAGCGCGTCGATCTCGTAAACGTCGAGGCCGACTCCGCGGCGATCGCCAGCAAGACGGTGGCGAGGTCGCAGCTGCAAACGAGCCCTGGGAGGATGATGGCCGCGCGCCTGGGGCGAGGGCGAGGCAACTGGCCGCCGGCGAGGGCGAGGGCGAGGGCGAGGGTGAGGTTCGTCATCCCCCTCATCTTCGCCACCAGGACTCCGCGGGCGTCGTCGCCTGCATCTGCCAGCGTATCGACGCCAGGGCTCGAGGGCGAGCCGAAGAACTTCAGTTGGAACACTGCGAGGTGGTGCAGTTCGACGTCGTGAGGACTTCGAACGGACCTCGACCAGCTTCTCGAAGTCCTCGCGCCCGAGATCGAGGCGGTCGCACGCGTGCATCGGAGCACGTGGGAGCCCCTCCCAAGTACTGCTGGCGGTACGTCTCGAACTCGATCGGGATCGCGTCGAGGCCCCCATCAGCGCCAGCCCGTGCGAAGTGCCGCGCGATCTCGGCGCGCCGCGGGAGGAAACTGTCGCCGGCGCTGTAGCGTCGTCGGCGTGGCCCCTTACATTGGGCCGCGAGCTGGTGGCTGAGGCGCCAGACCTCGGCGAACTGCCGCTTCTTCCACGCATTTCGCATGCCGCCAACGAGGAGCTGCACCTCGCTGCTGAGACGAACTCGACGATGCGCGCGCAGCTGGCGCGACGCCCTCGCGAGGGCAAAGGCCATGTCAGTGGGATCGCCTCCAGCCTCTCGAACGTCTCGACGAGCGGCCAGCAAGCGAAGTCGCCCCGCCCGAAGTCGTTGGACTCGCTTCGGACCGGGGGGCGGCCAGCGAAGTGCATCTGAGCCGCGGTTGCCAACTGTCCCATCCAGCGGCCCCGGGCTTCATCAGGCGCCTTCGCGTCGCACAGCGCGTGAAAGTAGCCAGGGTGCTACGCGAAGGCCTTCTCGAGCTTTTTGGCGAAGGCAGTCACTTCAGTGCCCTGCTGCAGCGCCTGGCCCAACCGATGAAAACCCCAGACCGTCCCCGAGGTCGAGTAGGAGGCGCCTGCAGCGTGCGGATGACCTGCAGCAGGAACGGGACGTGGTCCTGGAGGCCCGGGCGAAGTATCAACTTCAAGCGCAGGTTGGCACACTTGAATGGGAGCACCCGCTGCACGGAGGGCAGCCTGCCACGCGAAGACCGCGATGTGGTCGATAAAGGTGGCGCTACGCACTCCGTGGAAGGTCGGCCCCACGTCGAAGTCGCTGGTGACCACCCCGAGCGTGAAGCGTCCGAGCGGCTCTGGCTTCCTGTCGGCCGCGTAGTGCTGCAGCTGGCGCCCGTATGGTCCCAGCGCCGCGGGGTCCACCTGCTCGAAGATCTGCGGGCCTCGCTGACGAAGGCCGAACCCGTCATTCAGGTCGAAGCCGAAGAAGAGAGCTGACCGCCCTCGCGCCCGTGTGATGGTCTTCTCGACCCAATCGCATATGGCGTCGACAGTGGCCCTGTACTGCTGGTACACGGTCCCCGCGCGCGCTGACTCCCTGGCTAATCGACGACTCGACGGCCTCGGAGGGCAGTAGGCCATCGGTACCAGGATGTCAAATCTTCCGGTGCGCAGGCGTGTGAGGGAAATGCGCCCTCGCAGCTGCACTGGCACGGGTGGGGTGTCCACGAGGTGTGACGTCCGAAACACACGTTTGCGAAGCATAGTGGTGCACCCGCAACTCTTGTTCACGTGGTGGTTGTGACTCCAGCCCGATCGAAGAGCAGTATGGAAAGACACCAGCGAATGAATACTGTAGTGTCAACAGTTGTCCTCCGTTCTCCAGTGCCACTCAAACAAATCACATCAAACTAGCGAAACTCAGCAGAGATATCACAAAACCGTTCCTCCGAGCTTGCATTCTGAGCGTTCCACAGAACATATTCCATAAGAGGATCCAGGGAAATCCATAGCCGTCCGACGCCAGGAGCCGCCGCCGCCTCACCGCGGGAGGAGGGCGCGCCATGCGGGGCGCGTTATGAATGCGCATATTTCTGCGCAGCCGCCCCTGGATAACCAACCTCGGGCAGGGGGGGGGGAAAAAATGAAGGAGGAACAGGAGGAGGAGGAGGAGAGGAGGAGGAGGAGGAGGAGGAGGAGGAGGAGGAGGAGGAGGAGGAGGAGGAGGAGGAGGAGGAGGAGTCGCGACCGAAGTGTTCGCTTCAAAACGAGAACCCAAAACAGAACGGCTGGGAAACATAATCCCCACTTTCCAGGAAAAGGCGCACGTAGTGCGACTCGCAAGAGAGCTCATCTCGGACTGCACGCTGTGGACGGCTACAAAACCGTAGAGCAGTGCCGGAGGGAGCGAGAACGAAAGAAGGCAGCAGACACAACCGAACGTGAAAGGCAGACAACAGGCGAGCGGCTCGTGATGTCCGTGGTGATCAACGTGCCGAAAGTCGGCCACAGGCGCCTGCGACATGGACTGCCCCCCCCCCCACGCACACACACACACACACACACCGCCCGTGGGCACGTCTGCCCTTGGCACAGAGGAAATCTTATCCGGCCCCTGTACGAATTCTTCTGCGCCCCGCCTCCTCCTCCTCCTGCTCCTTCTGGTTCCTGGTTCCTGTCGGCTAAGAGTGCTCGGTGAACGCAGCTGTCCCCCATTAGGGCCATTGGCCCGAGTGCCAGGTGACCCTTGCAGCAGCGCTCCGAAGGCCAGCGGCGACGAGCAACATATAGACATGGGAAAAAACATACGAAGGAGGAGAGGACGAGGCATCAGAATAGCGAAAGAGGGGAGATGAGGGTGGGATATGGCAGGCGCGAGGCGGCAGCAGGTGCTGGGTGCAATGCTGTGAGGGTGGGCGGTGGCCGTCCTGCCCACCCACGGCCCAGTGGAAGGCGCAAGGGACTGTCCATCTGCTGATAGGAATCCCCCACAGGCGTCCCCGAGGCAAATGGTTGGATCCACCGCCTGCAAACAGGCGTCGGGGTCCCAGCGCGTATGCCTCGGGGCCGCCTGGGGGGGCTCCACAGAGCGTGATGGAAGCTTGCGCCTTCTTGCCATTGGCAGGTGGCCGCTCTCACCCTGAGGACGGACCACCTTCCCAGGTGGCGGCGCTGTTGGAGTGTGGGCGATGGCGGCTGCCGCCCTGTCCATCCGAGCTGGTGTCAAGTGGCCGCTCTCATCCTGACGGCGGGCCGTGCATGCCTCGGCGGTGCGGCTCTCCTCCTCCTTTCCCCTTCTATATAACAGCCTGAGGCCCGTCGAAAGGGCGGGACTGGCGTTTCGCCTGAGACTTCCTCGCCACTTGTGACCCTGATGCTTAACAATTGACCCGAGTTTTCACATTTTTAAAGGCGGGGGGATTTCAAAGTGTGGCTCTCGCTTCAGCGCCACGCACGTTCTGTGTAAACATCTGCAAGAGCTTCACGGATTAAAGGCGGGTGGCTTTTAACATGTGGCTCTCGCATGAGCGCTGCGCACATTCGTTTTAAACAGTTGCAAGAGCTTCACATATTGAGGGCGGGTGGTTTTCAAACTGTGACTCTCGCGTTGCGCCGCGCACGCTCGCTATACACAGTTGTAAGAGTTTCACGGATTGAAGGCGGCTCCTTTCCTAAACGCGGCTGTCGCCTCAGCGCCGCGCAAGCGCGTTTTACACAGTGGCGAGAGCTTCATGTATTGAAGGCGGGTGGCGTTCAAACTGTGACTCTCGCACCAACGCCGCGCACATTCGTTATAAACAATTGCAAGAGTTTCGCAGATTAGAGGCGACACCTTTCCAAAATGCGGCTCTGGCCTCAGCGCCGCACGCATGCGCTTTAAACAATTGCAAGAGTCTCATGTGTAGAAGGCGGATGGTTTTCAAACTGTGGCTCTCGCATCAGCGCTGCGCACAATCGTTATAAACAGTTGTAAGAGTTTCGCGGGCTGAAGGCGGCTCCTTTTCCTAAATGCGGCTCTCGCCTCAGCGCCGCGCGCATGCGTTTTCAACCGTTGCAAGGGTTGCATGGATGCCCATTGTTTGCGTACCAGAAATTGTGTTTTTGGAGCGATTCAGGATTGCCAGGGCGCACACATTACGTTGGTTCGCGATGTTGAAGTCCCAGGAACGGTGTTCTGGCACGATTCAGGATCGCTAAGACGTGCCAGTCAGGTGAACTCGTGGCGTTGGGCGCCAGAGACTGATAGCTTGGCACGCTTCAAGATGTTTACACATGTATTCCCCAACAGGGCAAGTCCCGTGGTGGAAATGGCAACTTGTAGGAGCCTGTGAAGAGGGATCTTGGAGGGAGGGTGTATTTCAACATCGTTGATGAGTCTTGAGTCTACACTGGTCCTCCTCCTCCTCCTCCTTGGCCCATCTCCTCCTCCTCCTCCTCCTCATCTTCCTCCTCCTCCCCGTCCTCCTCCTCCCCCTCGTCCTCCTGCTCCTCCTCCTCCTCCAACTTCCTCCTCCTCCTCCTTTTCCTCCTCCTCCTCCTCCGTCGTCCCCCGTCCCCCGTCCTCCATCCTTCGCCCTCGGGTCCTTTGTCCTCCACCTTCGCCTCCGCCTCCCCCTCCTACCTAATCCTTAGCTTTGGCCCCCGTCGCCCGCCAGGGGCGGAGCGGCGTGGTAGCGCAGGGGAGAGGAAGCACGCCGAGTCAGGCAGACAGAGGGGAAGGGGAATGCAGAGGGCAAAAGAGGAGGATGCGGAGAAAGGAGGAGGAACGAGGATGAGGAAGGAGGAAAGACGAGGGGGAAGGAGGAGGAAGGGGAATGGAGAGGGAGAAGGATGAACTATGAGTGAAGAAGCATGAGGAAGACGAGGACTGCGGAGGAACGGCACGCGGAGGAGTGCGGGACGGGACGAGGATGGTGGGGATAGCTGAAGAGGAGAGGCAGGAGGCGGAGGAAGAGAAGAGAGAAGAACACTGAGGAACGATGATTAGATGGACAATGAAACGTAGTAGTAAGTATGAGGAGAGGGCGGGGAATACATCAGAAACGCAACTGCACTCCTGAACCTGGTGGTGTGCCCCTCACGCATGCCGGGTCTCGGCTCTGTGCCGTTTTGCCACTATGCTCAACTCTAAGAAACATCAGTGGCTTTTCGGCTACATAAGGGGTCCTCCTCCCCATGCGCCATGTGCAAGGGGGAAGGAGGTCCCCTCCCCTTCGCCTGCCTCCCATTCCTCTTCCTCTCATCCACTTCATTCGTATCTTCCTGCCTCCCCCCTCCATTCCACTCTCCATCCCTACATCTCTGCATCCAGGCCAGCATCACTCTTCCGTCTTCCCCTATTATTCAATCGCTTCGCTCATTCCGCCGGCCCGTATTGCATGATCGCTACTGCTTCGGCGCGGGCTCGGGGCCATTTGCGGCGCTCTTGGGGCCAAACAGGGCCGTCGTCCAGATGCTTCTTTGGGAGGCCCTGGGGTCTGTTGAGAGGCCGTTCGGGGGCGCCTGGGAGACATTTTTGAAGCCTTGTAGGGCCTCTTTTGAGCCTCCTTGGAGCCTCCTGGGGTCTCTTGGGCCATCTTGGGGGCCTCTCGGGGCCTGGCCCTCTTGGGGCGGAAGGCTTGAAGTTTCGGTTCGTGGTCCCCATCTTGGGCCCCTCTTGCGTCTTGGGGCTCTCTTGGGCCGTCTTGGGCGTCTCTTGGGCCGTCTCGGGGCCCGTTTGGGCTCTCTGAGGGCCTTCTTGGGGGCCTCTTGAGCCGTCTTCGTGCTCTCTTGGGCCGTCTTGGAGCATCGGAAAGCCGAAAATGCGACAAGGCCAAAATCCTTTCAAAACCATCGTAAATTGATGATTTTGGCCTCTCGGGGCGCTCTTGTGAGGCCTCTTGGAGGTCACTTGGAGCGTCTTGGCGGCTTCTTGGGCCGTCTTGGCTTCGGCGTCTTGGAGCGTCCTTTGGGCGTCTCGGGGGCCTCTTGGGCAGTCTTGGGGGCCTCTTGGGGCCCTCTTGGCACGCTCTGGGGGGGCCTGAGAGGCCGTACCCACGAGGAAAACCATCTCTGAATAGACCTTCCCGGGACCTTCCCGGGACATTCCTGGGACCTTCCCAGGACCTTCACGGGCTGCGGTCGGGGTACTTTTCGCCGGGGGACCCCCAGGAGCCGCCCCGCGCGCCCGAACTAGAAGAATTGTGAACCAGTTACCGGAGATCTTAGCACGCCTCTGGCCCGTTGGGCCGGCGAATTATAATCCCCTCACTCTTCCGTCTTCCCCTATTATTATAATCCCCGTCTTCGTGCTCGTCAACCTCCTCCTCTTCCTCCTCCCAGCAATTCCTCTCGGCAGGGGGCCCAGGGTGCATCAGCCAACTTGGGAATAGCAATGCTGATGCGGATGCGAGCGGACATTGAGAAGGTGGGGAACCCTCGGCATCAACTACAACGTTGATACCTTGCCCCCGCCGGGTCACGCGCGCACGATGACGTTCTTCTCGTCTGCTCCGCTCTCGTCCTCGCCCTCTCTTCCTTCCCGTACGACGCACACCACAACCCCCAGGGCGCGCTCCGAGTACCTCGAGAAGAGGACGGGGAGCTCGACGTCATCTTCCACAGCGCTCGGCCCAGGGTGGTGACAACATGCGAGAAAGAGGAGCGGTGTCAGCATTGGCAGCAGACCCTGGCGTCACTCACCGTGGAGTTCGACGTTACGACTCGACGTTGCGATCCACCAGGGTTGGAGCCCAATGCCATCAGCCACAGTGCGGGCATTGGGGCATGCGAAGGCGGGCAGAGGCAGGAGGCTCTGGCTCAGCTCTGCGGGAAGCAGGAGGCGAAGCTGGAGCCCAAGACGGTGAACCATATCCCCGATGTCATCAGCTACAGTGCTGGGGCTTGGGAGTTTGAAAGCACCAAGCGGTGGGCGCTCCCGCCGCTACGCTGCGAGAAGTGGGAGGCGAAGCTGAAGCCCGAGCTAGTCGGTACCAGCGCAGACCACAAGAGTGAGAGAAAGGCCAGCAGTGGCAACGTGATTTGCCGTTGCTCGCCGAAGACTTCGACGTTGTGATTCGACGGTGCGATCAGCCCTATGTCCTATGTCATCAGCTACAGTGCGGGCATCAAAATCTGCGAAAGCTGCGAGCAACGGCAGGAAGGGTTGGCTACCAACTGCCAGCCCCGGGTTGGCGACCCTCTGCGAGAAGCTCGAGGCGAAGCTGGCGCCCTATCTGGTCCGCCACAGCGCGGGGCACAAAGTTGCCCGACAAGCGAAGGACAAGCTCGACGTCATCAGCTACGAGTGCTGGGATCACGGCGAGAAGCGGGAGCAAGAGGCGAAAGTCGGGCCCAATGCCATCAGCTACCACCGACGAGATGCCAGAAACTGGAGGCGAAGAGGGAGCCCGAACGGCGAAGGACGAGCCCCCAACATCATCAGCTATAGCGCTGGTATCAGGGCAAGATGCTGGCGCCGAAAGCCAAGGTCGGGCCCAACGTCATCAGCTACACAACTTTCGAGGTGCGGGCAGCTAGAGGCGAGGATGGAGCCCGCCAAATGAGGGACGAACCCAATGTCATCAACTACAGCGCTGGGGTTCTGGCATGCCGCTTGAACCTGTCGCTACCAAGCGCGAGGCGGAAGACGAAGCAGAGCCCAACGTCATCAGCTACAATGCTGGGACGAGGGCGTGGGAGGAAACCAAACGGCAAGCAGACCCGCCGCTACTCTGCGAGAAGAGGGGGGGCGGCGAAACCAAATCACAGTCTAGTCGGAATCAACGCTGGGGACGGCGTGCGCGACAAGGGCGGGCAGTGGCAGCAGGCCCTCACGTTACTCAACGAGAGGCGGAAAGCGACGCAAAAGCCCGACGCGATCAACTACAGCACTGGGAGTCGGGCGTGCGAGAATAGGCAGTGACAGCACCTTCTGTCACGGCTCACGTTTTTGGGGGTTCGAGTGTCTTGTCTCAGCTGCAACGCCGAGATCAGCTCGTGAGAGAAACGCAGCCGTGCACCGCAGGGCCTGCGCGAAGAGGGCACATGTCATCTGTTACTGTGCTGGAATCCAGCGCGTGTGAGAAGATGCCGACGGAAGGATGTCTGCTGGGCTGGCGCGGGGAGGGCCCGACGCACCCAGTAGACCCGCGGTAGCAAATCCATGGGGCGTTGCTAATCGTCTGGTCAGCTCTAGTCCTCCTCCTCATCCTCTTCCTCCTCCTCCTCCTCCTCCTCCTCCTCCCATCCCTCTCCTGAGAGGGGGAAGACAACGAGGAAGTTGACGAAGAGAGGAGATGAGAGACGAGGAGATCCCGGGCCTCATCCAGCGCGGAATAGCACCAGGCGAAATTCCGATACAGGATGTCGTGGAACTCCCATCCCTCCTCCGGCGTCGCTTCGCGCATGATCTCTCCCTGCGAGTGCTCCCAAGGACACGCCCCAAGAACCCTCGAGATCAGCTCGCGGTGGATTCTCGAGTCTCTACCATCTATCGCGGAGCTCTTCCCACGTCCCGCCCGAGGTTGGAATGACGTCGCTTGGTTGGTCAACTTGGCGACGCCAATAAATTGACGTCTCAGCACGTACAGGTGCAAAGCCAACGCTAATGCAAGACATGCGCAGCCCTGCCTTATTCACACCTCGTGCAGAGCCGACTGGAACAAAGGACCCACGAATTCGCAACACAAGGGGTGCCCCAAACAAGTGCCATGGCGGCCATGAACTTCGCTGGGACCTTCCAACGCGCCGTGGTCGCACGGACGGCTGCTGCGCCCTTTTTTGCCGACAAGCACGCATGACCAAACTGCTGGTTCCGTAAGCAGTTGCAGGATGTGCCATGGCACTGGGCCTTCGCCGAGGGCGCTCAGCGAGCCCGATGCCCCAGGAGGCCGAAGGGGGCCCCCAGGAGGCCCCGCAAGCCTCTGGGGAGACCACCCCCGCAGAACACCCGCCGAGGGCCAGCACGATCCGATCTTGGCAGGCCACCGCCGCGCCCAGCCCGGAGGCCCCCCTTTAAGCGGATGCGGATCGGGAGCCTCAGGGCTCCAGAGCGCCCCCCCCGATGCAGCGGTGGACAAGAGCCCGATACCGATCCCGAGTCGGCGAGGCTGGTCCCGCTCAATGCGCGGAGCACGTTATCAACTGATTGCCCGACCGACCGCCCTTCCGCAGGTCGATCTATCGGAGCCCTCCCTCCTTCCGCACCTCCTCCTGACGCCCCACGAGCTGCCGCCGCCGATCGGCAACAGGGAAAGCACTAGCTCCGATGGCGCCCTGCCACTTGCGGCACCAGGCACACGGCAGACCAGTGCGCCTCATGACAGCTCTCCCACCGTCGCGCAAAATACGCCCCCGCCCCCCCCAAGAAGACTGGCATCTGCATTCAAACTAGTCGTCCAGGTCCACAGATACGGGCACTCTACGCAATAAGGAAGCTCCAAGAAAGCGCCCAGGGTCCAGTGCAAATCCATGACTGTCTGGGCCTTACGCCAAACTGTGTCTAGGCGGCCAATAACATGATCAGTATATATATATGCATACATACAGGCTCCACGCTCCTGAGCATCGTGCAGCAAGTACTTATCACAGTCCCAGCGCGAAGCTCGAAAGGCGCATTGGCAGATGTTTCCGAACAGGGTGCGAGCCGCAGCCCCCTGACCCAGGCCGAAGGAAAGCAAGCCCCTGATGGCCGCGCCCGGCCGCCTTCGCGGGCGGGCGCGCGCAAGGCGGCGGCGCAGCAGCGCAGAGAGGAGACAAGAAGAAAGGGAAAGGAGGAGGAAGAGGACGAGGATGAAGGGGGAAACGACCGCTGCGCACAACGCGCGGCGAGAGCGCACGGGGCGAGGACGCGGCCGTGGCGCGTGAGCCACCAGACACCGCCCTTAGGCGCGCGTGCGCCCGCGCCATGTATGGAGGGGGCCGGGAGGAGGAAGAGGAGGGAGGGGAAAGAGAGAAAACACGGCGAGCAGACGCCAACCTGCAGGAGGAGAGGCGGGAGGCAAGGGCAGCAGCAGGCAAGCGCGCACGTTGGGGGCGGGCGCGGGGCGGGGGGTGGGTGGGGGGGGGGCGGGGGGCGTCGGCGGCAATCGGGGGGTCGTCGTGGGTCGGTGGGCTTGGAGGCCGCGGTAGAGGGGCCTGCCGGGCGTCGGGCGAGGCGGGCGGGGTCCGTCGTGGCACTGGGGGTCGTCGTCGGTCGTTGGGGTGGGCGGTGTGACGTCGTGGGTCAGGAGTCGTCAGGGGAAGGCGGGGCGGGGGACCAGCCGGCGCAGTCTGCGATTCATACGGCGTCGGCTGCGGCCGCCGCCGTGGCCGCTGCGAGGCGCGCAGCCGCCGCCCCCGTCGACGGCTGCAGCCGCCGCAGCACCGCCCGCGCGTTCTCCCGATGAAGGGAGATCGAGAGGCGCAAACAACACGGCGATTGAATTGTGTTCGAGGTTGACTTGTGTAGCGGGCCTCGATGAAATATCGCACGACATGTCTGAAATCGGCATGGCAACATATTCGTCACTGTGTCACGACGTTGAAATACCCACTCCCTATGAAGCTCGTGTAGCGTGAACTGCGCCTTGCGGGATGTCAGATATCGCAAAGTAGTTTGGGCCTCGAGAAGCTTATAACTACGTCGAATCAGAGAGCACTTCGGGGGAATACATATATATATATATATATATATATATATAGCTTGACACCTCCAGATCAATCACCCCCTTCAAGGGGCCCAAAACAAATCTGAACAACAAAAACAATAACGTCATGAATGACAACAAACGTAATATTTGAATATTGACATATGCTGCACGTATCGGGTAACTCCCGGACATCTCTTGGCGAGGGTATACATATCGCAAGAGTACCATACGGGATTTGTTTGAACACACCTGGAAAGATACACCAGAAATCCTGGTCTCCAGCGATGGCGCCGTGTCTGAGTTCCGAGGCCTCTCTGGCCAGAGCGTCGTCTCGGAGTAAATCCCACCAGCCCATTGGGCGTATGTGCTTTAACGAACTTCGTCTTCCCTCTGCCCAAGCTCCCTCCTTCCCCTGCTCGGGGGATGCGTTTTAAACACCTCCTCCCCCAGGCGACCGGCGGCCAACCAAGAACCATGCTCGGGGAGGGGTCCCGGGGGGGTTGCGGCAAAGAACAGCTTTGTAGTTGAGTCTTAAGGGGAACTCCTTCCCTTTGATCCCTTCCCCGCCGGGGAGGGGGGGGACCAGGGGCGGCGTCCCAGGGAGGTCCCGGGGAGGGGTCCCGGGGAGGGGTCCTGGGGCAGCAGATGCGAGTCCCCCTCGGGCGGTTTGGCGGCCAAGAACAGCATTGTAGTTCCCTGTGATCCCTTCCCCGCCATGGAGGGGGGGGAGGGTCCGGGGAGGGGCGTCCCGGGGGGGTCGAGGTTCCCGGAGGCGTCCCGGAGCAAATACGACTCCCCCTCGGGCGGTTTGGCGGCCAAGTTGAGTCGAAGGGAAACCCCTCCCCTTTGATCCTTCCCCGCCGGGAGGGAGGGGGGAAGGTCCCGGGGGTGGCGTCCCTGAGTCCCGCGGGGGAAGGGTCCGCGGGCAAATGCGACTCCCCCTCGGGCTTTTTGGCGGCCAAGAAAAGCGTTGTAGTTGAATCGAAGGGAAACCCCTTCCCTTTGATCCCTTCCCCGCAGGGGGGGGGGCGCCCCGGGGGAAGTCCCGGTGGAGGGTTACCGGGAGGGTCCCGGGGCACATACGACTCGGGCGGCTTGCGGCCAAGAAAAACGTTCTGAGTCGAAAAGAAGCCCCTTCCCTTTGATCCCTTCTCCGCCGGGGAGGGGGAACCGGGGCTGGCGTCCCGGGGGGGTTGGGAGGGGACTCGGGGGGGTCCCGGGCCAGATACGACTCTCACTCGGGCAAATTGCTGTTGTTGAGTCGAAAGGAAGCCCCTTCCCTTTGAACCCTTCTCCGCCGGCGGGGGGGTCCGGGCGGCGTCCCAAGGGGGTCCCGGGGGAGGGGTCTCGGGGGGGTCCCGGGGAAGAGACGACTCCCCCTCGGGCGGTTTGGCGGCCAAGAAAGCCGCAGGACACAGCAAAAGTGCTCCAGGATGTCCCCAAGACGATCTTCGAGGCTTCCATATCGATGACGTATTGGCACAAGTCGCCAAAGTAACCTCCAGACGACAAGTTTCCACAACGCCCCAGGAAGCCTCCAAGAGGACTTCCAAAACGGCCTCCAAGGACAAACATCATCGATTACCGGTACGTTTTGCACAGATTTCGGCGTTGTTGCCTGGTCACCTTCCCGACGATCCAAGACCGGCCAAGAAGCCCACAAGACCGCCCCAAGATGGCCCACGACGCCTCCGAGAGAGTTCCACAACGACCCACGAGGGCCCCAAGACCGACCAAGAGGCCTCCAAGACAACCGAAGAGGCCCCCAAGACGGCTCCAAGGAAGAGCCCAGTCGGGGGACCCGAACGAACATTTCGAAACCTCGGCCGCAGATGCTCTCGGGAAGAAGCCCCCAGAGGCCCCTCAGAAGCACCCCAAGAAGCCCCAAGAAACCTCCAAGACCCCCAAATAGCCTCAAGAGGCTCCCGCGAGCCTCACAAGCGGCCCCCGTCAGCCTTTTTGGGGAACCACTCCAGACAAAAGTATGTGTGCACCCTCACACTTGTTTTCCTCAACCTCGTGAGTCTACCCGTGCTCGCCCTCCTCCTCCTCCTCCGCCTCGTACTCCCACTCCTCCTCGGCCTCGGGCTCCCCCTCTTCGTCCCCTTCCTTTTCCCCCTCATTACCATCATCCTCACGTTCCTACTCCTCCTCCGACTTCTCCTGCCGCCGGCTTTGCACCCCCCCCTCCCTCAACGACATCATCATCGTCATCATCACCGACATCATCCGCGTCGTCGTCATCATCATCAACATCCTCGCCAATACTTTCCTCCTCCGTCTCCTGCTGCTCATGCTCGCCACGCTCTACCCACCGCTGCCCCTCCTCCTTGTCAGCCGTCCTTCTCCTGCAAATACGTCCCTGCTCGCCTCGCTCTCCCTCCTGCTCTCCCCCTCTCCTTGTCTTCCCCTCCTTGTCCCTCTCGCCCCCCTCCTCGTCCTTCTCCTCCCCCCTCACACCTCTTCCTCCTCTTCTTCGCTCCTCCTGCTCCCTAGCGTCCTCCGCCACCTGCTCCTCAACGTCCTCGTCGTCCTCGTCGTCGCCGTCTTCTGGGTCGGCGGCACCGGCCGCAATGCCTTCGCAATCTGAATAATGCGCAGCCACCCCGCGATCACTGCCAAGTGAATTTTGACAGGGACTGCGAGGGTGGTGGCGTATGGCCAGCTGTGCGCAGGCCCACCAGACACAATGATGGGCATTGGTTTTCGACAGGGATGGTGGGGGCCGGCATGCTTTCCGATATGTGCTGTCACGTGCGCAGGTGCACCTGACACATTCTGCACGAGCCCCGAAAGTGGCGCACCTGGTGCTGCTGGAGTATGCGGCACACCTGGCGCACGCGGAGCACCTGGCGCATCTGGCGCACCAGGCGGGCCTGGCACGCTCGGGCCTCAGGGGTGCCTGGCGCGCATGGCGCGCCTGGTACGAGTGGCGCACCTCGCCCCAGCGTCGCGCACATAGGGTTGGCTTTGTCTCCCAGTTGCTGTCCATCAAAAGACGACCGCTGAACATGCTCAGGCTCGGGTGTTGCTTATGTGTCGGGAGGGTGGGTGGGAGTGAGCTAGACGGCTTACTATCTGGAGGGTGTCTTGATCCTGTTCCCTATTAATGAACACCTCCTCCCCCGCCCGGCCGGCAGCCAACCCGGAACCATGCGCACACCATGCGAAGATTCCCCACCGGTGACGATGACGGCAACGACGACGGCAAGGTTGGCCGGGCTTCTGCCGGCGGACCCGCCGCCGCTCCACATGCCGAAACCCTACATGCCGCCACGCTGGTTCCGGGCAGGCTGCGCTGTCCGGCGGAATGGGGCGAGGAGGGGAGAAGCAGGCAGACGACGACGAACCCCGCGCCAGGCGGGAGGCCAGGGCCAGCGGGGCAGACGGGCAGGCAGACGACGAGCCAGGCGGAGACAGCAGGCAGGGAGCAGGAGGAAAGGAAAGGGAGGGAAGCAACGAGCAGAAGCGGAGGGAGGGGGAGGACAGGAGGAGGAGGAGGAGGAGGAGGACAAGGAGGAGGGAAAGCAACGACCGCAAGCAGACAGGCCAGGCCAGGGGCCGGAGAGAAGAGCCACTCGCGACGAGGCTACGGGCCCTACGGCGGCGACTTGAGCGGGGTGGCCGCCCGAACCCAGCATGACGGTGGAGCCCCTCCACCATCCCTGTCAAAAAACAATACAAATTCGGAGCATGCACAACGAACCCGATGCGGCCCCCCCCACCATCCCTGTCAAAAAACAATACACAGTACACTTTGGGGCAAAGTCTGGAGTCATATTCGTGACGCCTGCGGGCACTTGGGTGTCAGCATATTGCCTGCTACGCGCATGGTTACCACCCCTAACAAACACAAAATGCACCTCGCGGCTAAATGTGGATAGTGCGCGGTCACCCCGCGATCGTTGGAAAAAATTGTTTTTGTCAGGGACTGCGGGGGTGGTGGCGTATGGCCAGCTGTGCGCAGGCCCACCAGACACAATGATGGGCACTGGTTTTCGACAGGGATGGTGGGGGGCGACATGCTTCCCGATGTGTGCTGTCACGTGCGCAGGCACACTCTGCAGGTGCCCCGGACGTGGCGCACCTGGCGCGGCTGGAAGGAGCATCTGGCGCACTAGGCGTGCCTGGCACGCTCGGGCCCCACGGGTGCATGGCGCGCGTGGCGCGCCTGGCACGCGTGGCGCACCTCGCCCGAGCGTCGCGCGCATGGGCTCGGTTTTGGTTCCCAGTAGCTGTCCATCAAAAGACGACCGCGGAACATGCTCAGGCTCGGGTGTTGCTTATGTGTTGGGAGTGCGGATGGGAGTGAACTAAACGGTATGCTTTCTGGAAGCCCACCCCCAGGCGACTGGGAGCCAACCAGGGACAACGCGGGCACCCCTTCACCATCCTTTGTAAAAAACACTACAAAACACACTCTGTCTCAAAATTCGGAGCATGCGCAGCCAACCCGACGCGGCCTCAACCCCCACCATCCCTGTCAACAAACAATACAGGGTACACTTGGCGGCTGCGGCGGCTGCGGCGGCGGCGGCGGCGGCGGCGGCGGCGGGCGGCGCGGCGGCGACGGCGACGGCGGCGGCGCGGAAACAACGGCGGCGGGCAGCGGCGGCGGCGGCGGCGGCGGCTGCGGCTGCGGTTGCGGCTGCGGCGGCGGCGGAGGTGGCGGCGGCGGCGGTGGATTGGCCCCCAGTAGCTGCCCATCCAAAGACGACTGCTGAATATGCTGAGGTTCGGGCCATATTCGGGTGCTACGCATGTGTTGGGAGGGAGGGCGGGTGGGAATGAAGTTTGAAGGGGGCCGGGAGGCCCAGCCAGCAGCTTCGACTTAGGCGAAGCCAAGCTCCAGCTCTGTTGTACCGAAATTACGAGAGTCCCAGTAGGAGAGGATGTGCCATCTTAAGCAATATGAAGACCCTTTTAGTCTCGATAGCCCTGTGTGCCTCGCGGTGAGGCACAATCATATTTGGGCGGCCGCGGGCGCACGCTCGCTCCCGCTCCTTACGTCCCTCAGCTCACTTTAGAGTCGGGGGGGGGGGACGAAGCGTGGGCCCGTCGCCCCTGCGCAGCAGGCGCATCAGCTAATACACACAAGGGCAATAAAAAAGGGCTGGCCAGAAGGAAGGCGGGCCCGTTCGCAAGTTGCCTTGCTTGTGCAGCTTTGTATTTGAAATACTCCTCAGGCGGCGTCAGAACTGGATGTCTGGCCGGCCCGATATGGAGCATGTCTCTTCAGGTCATGCTTGAAGGCCTGTACACCACCCATGACTTGTAGGAGCATTTATCTGTCGATGCTCCCCGTGGTGTGACTGGCCGCGGTCATATCGCGGGTGTCGCACCACTGGATGCTGTGCGCGATCCCACGTTCCATCATCTGTCGTATCCAACTGATGCGTCCTAAAAGAGTACACTCAGTCGGCTTCTTCAAGTCTTTGCTTGACAAGGACTTTAAACCAGACTCTATGATCAAAGTGACCTTGGTGCTCAGGCCACCCAACTCAAGTATATATTTCAACTGAGTGGGCGTGAGCGGCCATGCGTGGAGCTCGTGCAGAGTCACAACCGTGGGATAACAGTCCTCCAAATTACGGGCTGCTGCTAGTGTCTCTGCTGAATTGCTCGAGCGGGCCTGCAAGCGGTGAGACTTGCAGTGCGCGTCGATCAAGTGAACGACAGGTTGACCAGATGACGTGCTTCCACGTCGTAGCAGGTCTGCCCCGCGAAAACCATAGCCTTTGACGTCGTCGGCGGCGTCTCCACTCAGGCGTCGGTATCCTGAGTCGCTATGCAGGTCGACCTCGCCCGTAGGAGTCATCGCCTGGTAGACGATCTTCCTTGGACAGGCCTGTAGCTCCCTGGTGATCGCGTTCAGTCGTCGCGCATGGATGTTGGTCAGTTCTTGGACGCGTTGTAGAGATACAACATGCGCCATCAAACACACCTGGGTGATTAATGCATACGCCAGCGCGCCCCTGAGGCTGACGAATATGTCTGCAACCATCTTGGATGCCTGAGCGTCAGCGCCGGCGCCGGTAAGTTCAGGATGTTGTATAGGACGGAGCTGTTTGATGCGTTCATCGTGGTCCAAAGCGACATTGCCGTCCGCATCCTTGGCGTAGATCATGGCACAGTCGGTGCACGTGTGCTTGTTGAGTTTACACTTACCAAAGGTGTCTTCTACGCACTTGACATACTTGTCAATGGTGTCCTCAGTGCCGGCCATATTGATATAATCAACGTGTTTGGCCGTGAACAAGTTGTTGCTCGTCTCGAACTCCTCGTCGTAGGACGTGGGTCGGATACCAAAACATCTGGTGGTCATTCTGAGCATTAATGAACAAGCCCGTGGTGCGTCTTCGGGTGCCCGTGCCTGGTTTCAAGCACTGCAGGCGGTGCTTTGACTCATCGTAGTGTTCGAATCCAGGCCGATTCAGGCGGCAGAGTAAACGCACACCACACGTTCCTTTTAACCAGTAGCCTCAGCAAGTTCCTGATCGGTAAACCCCTTCAGGAAGGCCATGTTGACGTCGAGGGAAGCAGTGTCCCATTGCCGTGCTGCCGAGTAGCCTCTGGCTTGACCGTCGCGCTGTTCTCGAACAGGCTTCGAAGTCGAAGGCGAGGCTTCAAGGTCCATGAAACCTCGGAGTACCAGGCGTAATCTGATGGTACGTTCCATATCGCCCTTCTCGTTCTTCGCGAACTTCCAGTTGCACGCGTATTTCGAAGTCATGATATTCGGCGCTGTAGCTACATCTTGCATCTTAAAGCACTGGTTGTCGAACCATGTCTTGAGTTCAGTGTAGAGGGCCTTCGGTACTTTATCGGGATTTGCCTGGATGTCAGCTTTCGCGAGAAGGTCGTCTTCCTTGACGACCACAGCTCGCTTTGCAGCAGCGGTTACGCATACTCGCATAGTGGTTACACGGTCGGCGTCTAGTATCATATGTTGTTGTTCGGACAGGACTACCCTTGACATTTATGCCGTAAACCAGAGTTCGACATACCGACCATTCTCGTCTGTGTCCAGTCCGTAGTTGTCGTCTTCGACCATGGTGCACATTGGGACGTAGTACGTCTCCTCGGTGTCGGAGTCGCGAGTGCGCCCCCACTTCGGCAGGTGCCCCCGCTGTTCATCAGCTACAGTGATCTGCGCACTTTGATCTGGAACCATCTGTGCAGGTATGGTAAAGAGGTCATTTGGTGGAGCTGCCTCCAGCAGTTCCCTTTCCTCTTGTAATTCTGCATACCGCACTTCCATGACATGTGATTCGAGATCAGCCTCTGATGCTTCGTGGATCGTAGAAAGCCGTCCATCATCATGTGGTCTTTCCGCTTCTGAGGCTACTCTTGTGGTTCACTCCGGTGTCGGTGTATCCGCCAATTCCTAGAATCTTGTCATGGCCTGATCAAAACCTGCGTGGGTTTAGCGGACTTCAGGCATAGAACAATTCTCGAATGTGCTGATCCAGTTATATCGGGTATATTCAGGGCAGTACATTTTCCTTCATCATAATGAAATCCTGGTTTCACGTCGACGTCATGGTGGACCAATGTGCAGCTGTCAGCGTAAGTGACCGGAGGTAGCTTATGAATACTCTTGGCTAGCCGGACGGAACCTACATTCTCAATGCGGAAGAAGTTTCTGGTGAGGTACTGTAGCGCTAGATGTGTATTAGGAGATAGACAGCTTACACTCGTCATCTGAAGCGCCCCTTTCTTGGTCGGCACATAGCCAAAGGTCAGAGCAGGTCTCCCCGCTGATAAACTGGCTACGAATGTCAATACTGTGCGTAGTGCCGTGTTGTCGGAACCAATCTCTCGGGCGATCAGTGCTTCAATATACAGTGAATGTCTTGCATCGCAGTATTGTACTTGAACATCTCGACTGCCCACTCGGATGATGACTTAACCCCTTGCGGGACCATTCCTTACAACTGGGAACGGGCCATTCCAGCCTCCCCAGTCATCCATCGTGGTCGTGGGGCGATGATAATCGACCAGGTCTCCTTCATCGTAATAGTGCTGACCTGTAATAATCGTCTTAGTGCGTAAGGCACGATTGATCTTAGCTACTGCTGTGGCCTGTGTGATAGCTTCAATACATACCCTGCGTAACGTCTGCTCACGAGAATGGTCCGACGCTTCCGTCGGCTGCTCGTGGTCTAGGACAAGTAGATAGGGAGCATTGCTGGTTGCCGTCCAAACAAAGCGTTATATGGAGACACCTCGTCATAGAAGGTGAACGCGTTGGCGGCGAACAAAGCCTCGTGCAGTAGCCGTGTGAACACAAGAGGTGTGTCCAACCTGTTGAGTTCAGCTTCCATGACGTGAATCAGATGGCGCAGGATGCCATTTCTGGCTTCGATCGTCGTAGCGTGCTGTCCACGTGCACGTATCCTAAGTTCAATGCCTTTTGCCTTGAGGAATGCTTTCGCAGTGACGTTGTCAAGGGCACCCTCTCCGTCGGAGTAGAATACCGTTGCAAGTCCAAACTGCATCCAGCACTGATGATATGCATCCAGGATGCTTGTCATAGTCTTGTCTGGTATCTCAATCCCAGTAGCACATCGCATACAGCGATCGATGATATGGAAGATTCTGTGTCCTTGATGGTAGAACATCACATTCCACTTCTTCATTAAATTTGCCAGGCAGTGCGGCGGAAGGCATAACAGTACGCCCTGGCTTGTTCCAAGCTCTGCGCTCCCGACATGCGTCGCAGACACCTTTGATCAGGTTGAGTCTGACATTGTCCAGACCTATCTTGCTTGGGATGAGTCTCATCTTAAGCTCTTTCGCATGGAACCAGCGCAAGTGTAACTTCCGCAGCTCGCGTGTTACCACGCTGGGGTCAAAGCTTCGTAAAACTTGCAGACTGAATTGTACGTCGAACCGTGACCAGTCTGGTAGTCGTGGTCGCGCAGCAAGGTTACCCGCTGGTGGTGGAGGAGGTGCCTCTCCACCTTGCTGTCGAACACGTCTGACTCTAACCTGTGGTAGTCGGAGATGGTCATTCGAACTACCAGCTCCACTCGAGGCAGGTTGCCCTGCAGCAGGTTCAGTAGCATGTCTGCCCACAGTAATGTCGTGACTGCTCGCGCCTGCTGTAGGTCCAGCTCTTGGGCCGGGTCTTGGTGCTCTTAGCCGCGTGAGTGGCGATGCGGCTGGCGCCTCGGGTGGTGGTGCTGCTGGCTCAGCAGGAGCTGGCGGTGCAGGTCCTGCTGCTGGTTCGGCAGGAACCGGTGGTACTTGTCCATGATTGTCGGGGGGCTTCCAAGGCTGGGCAAACTTGCATCTGCCAGGCGCTAGTACGTGCCCAGACTTGTTCTCACCGTAGTTCTTCTTGCAGCTCGGACATTCCCAATGGTAGTCGCCCTTATCGCACCACCTGCAACGTCTCGGATTTCTGTCATGCGAGGGAGAACGCACGTTCACATTATCCGCGCATGCGGGACACCCGAGCCCTCCCAAGGGTGGTCTCGTAATCGAGCCATCAGGTAGGGGGGCTCGGATCGCCCACGTCGCATCCCCCTCGCGCCGGTGACCAGCGCGGTGGGCGAACGAGGGTGACCGTGGAAAGGGTCGCGAGTTACCTGGAAGAGATCGCGCGCGATCTGAACAGCCTCGACAAAAAGCGACTGCATCTTTGGAGCATGTTGTGCAGCCATGGACAGCTAGTTCCCTGTTGCATGCCGACGCATGTTGATGATGGCCAGTACATCGCCTTCGTTCAAAAAGGGTGGGTAAAAAGCGATGGTTGGCCATCGTCTCAGTCGGGTTTCGTATCAGTACCCCATGGGAGTCACGTAAACCAGTAGTGCATTGATCCATGTTCACCTTGCATGTGCCCTTGCTTTTGGCCAACGTAGTCCATGGTGGTATCTGATCCACCCAAGTACCCACTGGTTGTTCTCGTAAGTAGAATCGCCGAAGATCGTTCTGAGTATAGCCACCTTCCCACAGAACTTGCTGGCAAATCCTCTTTATGAGGTTCATACCAAGTACGTATCGTAGTTCACCTGCGCGTTGAAATAGGAAGGTAACCCAGTTGTTCTGCAGCTGGGGTGTAGCATGACAATTTGGACACAACAAACGCCCAGATAGTGCATCACTGCATCTGGGCCATCCTTGTTACCAAGGTCAAGAAAGGAACGTTTGTCGAGGTTTCCCTCTGAGGGCAGACCCCGGCTGAATGCTAGCTGAGAGATGCCCCCGCTTCCTCCGCGCAGTTCCAGCACATCCCCCTTGTTGTGACGCCCGTAACGCAAACTGGGGAGCATGGAGAATACATCTGCATAAGATTCAACAAGTTGCCCCGCAAATAGTGTGATGAAAGCACACTCTGCATCGTCACTTTCCGTGTCGGAGTCAAGAGGTACGTCGGTGTAGTACGCACTACGTCCGAGTTCTTTCAGGTCACCTCCGCAGTCGTCGGTGCCTTCTTCGACTATATTGGGTGCCTTGCGTGGTTTGATGCCTGCTTCTTTGTCGGCCTTCTGCTTTTCTATGTGTTGAATTCTGGCATCGGTTGGTAGTGCTGTCTGTTGTTCAGTCTCAGGCGAACTGAGTGTCGGAAATTCGGGAATAGAGGGGAGCACGCGGCCGCGCTCAATCGAAGGGGGAGGGGGGCGATCGCCATCGATGATCGCCACTCGCCTCGAGCGTGGACGTGAGCTCCCGTGTCCGAGGAGAGCTGGTTCAGGCTGCTCCCAGTACAGTCGAGTACGGACGTTGGTAACACCATTTGGTAATGATGCGTTGTAGTTGTACCCGATAGGCTGGTCCTGAATCTTGATGTCTGGTATGATCGTGTTGTCGTCCAGGTTCGTCGTTACCCGTCTGACAACGTGGTCCCACCCAGGGCCATTCTTAGGAGACTGAGCGTAAGTTCGCGCTCCTCTATCCACTCGGGTGTGGATGCCAAGACGTACAGCACTTGTGTGTGTGTTTGTTTGGTGTGTTTTCTCTGCGTATTGTGTAAATCCATCTGATCGATCAACCTTGCAGTCATGATCGCTAGCGTCTTGTTGCGCCATTCGGCCTTCTGAGCTTCTTGCCCCGACCAATCCAGGACATGCTCAGTAGGCTGTGCAGGGCCCCCTGCTGTTTTGCATGTGCATCGCCATGGGTTGGTCGGGATGCGCGCGCAGGTAATTGCCACTTGCAGATATGATCCGCTGGGCAACGTATTAGAACGGTCGTACTTGAGGCCGAAGTGGCAGAACCGCATACGCATGATTTGTAAATCCAGATCTTCAACCGCGTCTCGTATGGGACTTTGCCTCCAGAATATCCTGGTGGCCCCACAGGCACAAGAGTCATGCGTAGAGCCCGAGCTTTGGTCATCAAATTTTGGATGCGCTGATAATGCGGGCCTGCCCGGTTGCCAGGGAGTCTCTCATGCCAATCAGCAGATGTTGCCACCACAGTTGGTAATCACCCAAGAGTAGGGCACCCAAATACTGTGTACCAGCAGAGGTCATGACCTCTGCATGTGTAATGCGGTCACACATGTAGCCACGGGCTCGGAGTTCAGCGCAAGCTGTCCGTATATCTTGTTCAGCGCAAGCTGCCCGTATATCTTCAATAACAAATGCGTGAGAATGATAATGATGCGATAACCCGACTTTTTCTGCAGCGGCCACACAGCCGGGCCCACTGCTGTCCGTGGCAGCCGCACAGCCGGGCTGGCCACTGTCCCTGGCAAGCGCAGCCGGCGCCTGGGAAAAGAATGCAGGTTTCCCCGCGTTTGCTGACAGTACCTGAGCGTCCGGCCTGTCTGAGCAAGCGCGAGTGGCCGTGGCGCGCGCCTGCCCCCGTCACTCGTTTGGCGATGGGGGCGCCCAAATGCCCGTGCCATGCTGCGCTGCAGAGCCGCTGCTCGAAGTAAAAATATCAAGCTTCTCAGCGGCATTATCTCCTTCCGCAGGTGTCCCTGCATGTGTATCGGGCGGCGTCCACTTCGTGCCCTCCTCGTAGATGGCCTGATATATCTTCGCTTGCAAGTTGCGCAAAGCGAAGTCCTTGTCGGCCGAGGTCGGATTGCCCCCGAAGCGCGTATTTCTGCGATGCCAAGTATTCAAGATGTTATTCGCCAAAGACTGGATCGTGAACGTGAACGTCTCCTCGTTGATGGACGAACTGATGCCCTTGGTATCCTGTGACATCATATATGAACGAGCGTCACTATAGCAGGTGTCCTGGTTGGTGGGGTACTTGGTTCCCTGTCGGAACCCCAGAGCCTCGCAATCGTTCAAGGGGATGGTGCCTCCGAAATCGGGCGGTCACAGAAGCTTGAACGAGGCAACCTGATCCACATACGGGCCAGTGATGCTGAGAAGCAACGTACGGGTTTCCTGTCCTGCTTCCTGCCCCCTGAGAAGGATCCTGAACTCCTGCGGCCAAGGCAGGTGCAGCAACAGCTTCCCCTCCTGGATGGGAAATGCACTTCGCAGCCTGAACTTGTCGAGAAATACGCAGGGGGACTGCTCGTCGATGGGGGTGACGGACACCCTTTGCGCGCAGCTCTGCTTTCTGACCAGGTCTGTTCTGGCCTTGGCGGAGCCGTCCCATACAGTTTCGGTGGCTGCCATGCACTCGGTCCAGGCCAGCCTGTCGAGGGTACTTCCTCTTTGTCGTAGGTATTGTTCCCAATGCTTTGGGAGGTTCACTCCCGATTGAACTGAGCCCGTGGGAGTGTGGAGAAGAAACTGGGCTGCAGGGCTGGTGGTGGGGACAGTGAATCGACGGGTGATGGCGTCCGCTGCTGCGGCCGCTGATGACTCCATTATTGCCTGCCCGCTCAAGGGGGGAGATCGTCCGGCCAGTCACCGTCACCCTCGCGCACGGGCCTGGTCCGATCCATTGCGTCCTGAGAGGAGGCTCTGCTGGATGCATTGTTCCGTCCCTCCCACGGGTGCAGTGAGGCGGACGGCCACCCGAGTGAGCCAGGGGGCGCGTCTGTTGGGCTGGTGGGAATACTTTTTTGATCTGCGGCCCAAAGGACGGCTCCAGAGGGCGGGTCAATCAAATCGTCTGGGGCACAGAGCGAGATAATTTGCGAATCCTAGCTAGTGGGAGTACTTGTTTTGATTCGCGGCCCGCAAGGAGAAGTTCAGAGGGTGGTATGACCGAGGCTGAGGCACAGCGACAGATAATTGGCGCGAGACCGCGCAAAGTGCACCTGCAAACAAGCTGGTGGGAATACGCGAAGCGTCAAGTATTGTGGATAAGTGTCGGACGGCAACCGTTGTCGTCGCAGCTGGGGTTCAACTGTTGGAATTTGGAACGAAACCCGCGCTCGAGCGGGAGCCCCGGCACAGAAATCCATTCTGCGTTCAGTTTGAAATCGTGTAGGCTTTGGTAATGTTGATGTTCTGCCCCCATGTATGATTGCAATTGTGAACTGTGCTGTCGGTGCCAGGTTCGGAGAATGGCCCGCAAGGGACAGGTCGGGACCGCTCAGCACATAGCACGTCGATCATCTGCAATCCAACGATTCCGCCCGCTCACACATAAAAATAACGAAGGTTTAAAGAAACGTCCGTCACGGAGATGTGATGGATCTGGCCTTGAGGGTGAGCGCTACGACAAGAAGGGCTAGATCAGCAAGGTGGCAAGGATGATGAGGAGGAAAATGGAGGAAGAAATGAAGGCGGGCGGAAGAGTCCTCTGGCGCAAATGGACATAACTGCTCTATCTCCTTCAACGCCACCAAGGTCTCCTGAGCGCGGAACTGCTTCATGCGCACTGCGCACAGCTTGTCCAGCGCCTGTGCGGTACTGGAGAGACTGAGGGGACGGGTCAAAGACGGCGGCTGAGAAGCTGTCTGGTTTCTACCTGCGTCGGTGCCTGCTCAGATGTGAACACAGGTTCTATTCAATGCCCCCTACAAATAAGCAGTCATGCAAACAACTCGACGCCCATGCTAAACACTGTAGCTGCTGAAACGGATTAAAGCATCAGCTCATATTCAAGTCTGTTAACATACACATCCAAACAAGCGCCGTCCGTAAATGTTGCATATGACTGTGGTCACGACTGTAGTCAAATATTGCTGGCTGGGGGCAAGGCCCAGCCTACGCAACACCTGCCTCTTCAACACGGAGACCCCGAGGGCTGTGAAAACGGGACTGTGTCGCGGCACCAGCAAGGGGGATGCAAATGAGGAAGCGAAGCTCCCTAAATACCAGTCATCTGGGCATCTATGTGGTTTGCGCTATCAGCCCGCCCAGGGAAACACTTCGGAGAAGGGTCGATCCCCCCCCCCTTACATTACATCGAGCCGAAGTTCACTCCGTCCTCTCGTCTGATGGAGGTGGCTGGCAGTCCAGCGTGGTGGCCACCACTGGCCAATCGCGAACAGGAGGACGGGCCAGGGATAAGAGCTATTGTTTGGCGGAGCCTCGGGTTCTAGGGTACGGGGAGCTCTAGGAAACAGTTGAAGCTCTTCTGATGGACGCCTGCCCTTAATTAGCTCCTGTTAAATGTCCTGGAATCTTGGAGGCCCTTCAAAGACCGTGGGAGGCCGGGGGGGGCATGTGTAAAGCCCTTGTTGGGCTCTCGGATCTGCGGATTTTGTAGTGCCTCTTGGGAACCCGCGAGGCCCTGTTGCAATATTGTTCGCCGGCCCGACGGGCCAAAGGCGTGCTGAATTTTCTGCTTTGGTAAGAGTTCCAACGCTACTCTAACTCGCGCGCGCGGGGCCGCCCCTAGAGGGCCCCAGACGAAAAGTGTCCTTGGAGGTGCCAAGAAACCCTGGGTCAGAGATGTTCTTCTTTTCTGGGCGTGCCAGGGCCCGGACCGACAGGATGCCACGATGGCTCAATTGGGCTCCAAGGAGGATCTTGGCATTTGCATCTGTTCGGCCTTCCGACGGCCTGAGACGGCCCAAGAGCCCCCAAAGATCGCCCCAAGATCGCCCAGGAGGCCTCCAAGATGGCCCCAGAACGGCCCAAGAGGCCCCCAAGACGGCCCCAAGAGGGCCCAAGAGGCTTCTAACACGCCCAAGAAAGCCTCCAAGACAGCCCTGGAGCCTTCCAAGAGGGCCCCAAGTCAACAAAGAGAGGCTCCCAAAACGACTTCCGACGGCGTCAGATGGGCCAGGAGCCCACCAAGACGGCCGAAGATGGCCCTGAGATGGCCCAAGACGGCCCAAGAGGCCTCCAAGTGGGCCTCAAGGCAGGCCCGAAGAGGCCAAAATCATTGATGCTCCTTAGGTCCGAAGAGACGCCCGACGGCGGAACCGTCGGGCGGATGGGGCCCCACGGGCGCGGACGCCCTCCGCCGCTTGGTTCGGTCCAGCGACGGACGCCCCGGAGAAGAGGCGGGCGCGGGGCGGCTCGCCTCTTCCAGCAGCTCTCCGTGGCCTTTTGCAGGGCCACGGCGCGGGCTGTGCTGCGTAGGCACACAGAGCCCCCCGACTATAGGGGCGCGCTGTCCGCTGCTCTCAGCCTGCTTGCGGCTCCTGGCGACGACGACGCCTAGCCTTCCTCGTCCCCCAACTCCGTTTTTCCGCCTCCCTCTTCTGCCGCCCCCTCCCTCCCTCGTCTTCCCAGAGGCTCGGAGTCGTGATGCTTTGCGGCGCGGTGCCCTGTCCGAGGTGCCCTGGCAGGATAGCGCCCCCCGCCAGGGTCCTGCAACAAGTCCCCCTCCGATGGGCGCCGCGCCCGCGCTGGAATTTTTGTCAGCTGCCCCTCCTGCCCGGCCATATTTTTTTTTTTGTTCGGTGTGTGTGTGTGTGTGCCTCCCTCCCTTTCCTCCCCCCTTCCTTCTTTTCTCCCGCCCCTTGCCTCCCCAAGCGGGCGCGCGCGCTTAACGATGGGGGTCGATGGCTCAGGTCCCACGGCCGCGCGCCCGCTTCCTCCGCCTTCCGGTTCCTCTCCCCCCTTACCCTTTCCCCCCCTCGGGGGTATTCCCCCTAGTCGCCAGGCGTCCTTGCCCGCGCATGGTCTTTCAACCCCTCCTTGCCCCTGGCATTTGGCCGGGGCGGCGGGGCCGGACAGGTGGTGTACAGCTGTTTCTTTAGGATTTTGAAGGATTTGGGCATTTGCTTCTTTTCGGCCTACCGATGGCCCGAGCCGACCCCGAGAGCCCCCAAAGATCGCCCAAGAGGCCTACGGCCCAAGAGGCCCCCTAGACGGCCCCAAGACGGCCCCAAGAGGGCCCAAGCGGTCTCCAAGACGCCCAAGATGGCCTCCAAGATGGCCCTGGACCACCTCAAGAGGGCCCCAAGTCGGCCCAGAGAGGCCCCCACCCCAAGACGGCTTCCGACGGGTTTTTTTTCTCAAGGACCAAAGCGCATTGCGCACAGCGCAAACCTTCCGACGGCGTCAGACGGGCCAGGAGCCCACAAAGACGGCCAAAGAGGCCCCCGAGAAGCCCCCAAAGGCCCCCAAGAGGCCCAACGAGGCCCCCAAAATGCCTCCAAGAGGCTCCCGGGAAGCTCCCAGGAGGCCCCAAGAGTGTCCCCACAGGCTCCCAAGATGCCCTCCTCCTTCTCCTCCTCCGCCTCCTCCGCCTCCTCCTCCTCCTCCTCCTCGTCCTCCTCCTCCTCGTCCGCATCCTCCTCCGCCTCCTCCAGATCTTCCCCGCCATCCTGCCCCAAATGTTCCCCGAAGGGTTTCCACAACAGTTGGGGGAACACGTGATCCGACAGCTTAGCGGAGCTCTTGCCACAACGCTCGGCCACATGGGCGATTCTAGAAGTCAGGGGGCGGCGCTGATTCGCCGTAGGCGTCTTCGATAAAGCCAACGCCTCAATATGCGCTGATGATTCCTGTCCGCCCCCGCATGCTGTTCCCAGATGCGCCAAGGCAGCGCCGAGACGCACCGACGCGACTCTGACATTTCCCATTATGATAGGGAGGGGGCCAGCGGCAGGGGGCGAAGCCCTTACGGATAATCGAAATCGGTCCAAGATGGCCTAAAGCCTGGCTCATTTGGCACCAGGAGAGGCCGAGATAGCTCGAGGTGGCCACTGAGCCTCCCAAGGATGCCCCGAGAGGCCAAACGTATTGAAAAAAAAAACATTCCGCTTTCGACTTGCCGCTGAGGGTTCAAGATTGCCTCGGGATGGCACGCCCCAGGAGGGGCCCTGAAGGGCCACAGGACAACAAGAGGGATCCAAATGCAACCAACAGCACCAGGTTTCCAAAAGGGTTTTGAGTGGCGCCAATTGACGCCACCCCTTCTTTTGATTGATGGCCTTCAGGATGGCCACAGAAGCTCCTCAAACAAGATCCCGAAGAGAACCCCAGACATGGGTCCAAGTGGCCTGCACGAGGCTCCCCAAATGTGGTAGGTTGGGCACTTGGAGGGGCTGTTCGGCCTGATCCCACCTTCTGTTTTGACTGGGGAGACCCCCCGGCCCAGGACCTCCTCTGGGCCAACCCCTTCGCGATTAATCAAACATGTTACAATCCGTATAAAAGACCCCCCGTCTTACATCCTCTGTCATCGCGTCTCGGAGCTGGTGCGCCTATTGCACATATCACCCCTCCCGCGCCTTGACCAACCACGTGCCACCCTTCTCGCGGCATAGCGGCACGACGCGCTCGAGCACGAGGTCGGCCTTGGGAGGCCAAGTCTCCCGCTGCCCTAAACTTCGAAAACTAGTTCTTGATTGCTTCGGATCTGTAGCCCGGAGTGAACAAGAAATCGTCAGACCTGCGACCCCTGGGCGCCTATGTATGTCAAACAATGTATGTCTAGGCTGCACTGCTAGGGCAAATCATCCTTGCTAGCGTAGACAGATATTCCACTGCGGACGTGTAGGCTTGTCTGTGTAAGCTACGCAGAGTACGCTATGTGGTGCAGGATATGCTGTGAAAACTATGAAGTGAAACTAATATTTGACCGTCTTGAAGCTGTCCTCTCCACTGCTCGTGCAAACATCCCACCCTCCCACCCGCAACTTGGTCGCAAAACCTCTTAAGACAAGACCGTGACGGTACGTACCACATGACACTTGGCCACGACACCGACGCCGACGACGACAGCGACAACGATGACGACGGCGCCGCCGACACCGACTACGACGACACCGGGGACGTCTCCAACGACTTCGACGACGACAACGACGACACCGACGACGACGACGACGACGTCAACGACGTCAACGACGACGACGACGACGACGGCGACTACGACGACACCGACGACGTCTCCGACGACTTCGACGACGACAGCGACGCCGACGCCGACGACGACGAAGACGACGACGACGTCGCCAACGAAGACGACGACGAGGGAGGAGGAAGGACGACGACGGCGACAACGACGACAACGACGACAACGACGACAACGACGAGGGAGGAGGGAGGAAGGCGACGACGCGAACGACGAAGAAGGAGGAAGGACTGCGGCGCCGACGACGACAACGACGAGGGAGGAGGGAAGACGACGACGACGACAACGGCGACGACGACGACGGCGACGAAATAGAGGGACGGCGACGAGACGCCGACGACGGACGACGACGGACGACGAAGGAGGAGGAGGAAGGACGACCACGGCAACAACGACGACGGAAACGACCACGACGCCAAAGAGGACGACGACGACGAACACGAGGAAAGACAAAGGACGACGTAGGCGACGACGACGACGCGGAAGGAGGGAGGACGGCGACGACGACGACGACGACGCAAGAGCGCGCGCGCACGCTTTTGTTGAAAATCCGTGTTGTGACACCTTGTGTGTTTGTAAGTTGTTTGGACACACGATTTTGAAATCTTTCCGACACCGATGGGTTTTGAAGGTTTTCGGCATACACTTCGTCCCACTTGTTGCAGAGGATTCTCGCGACGGCACACGCGCAAGGGCGTTCGACAGATGTCGACATGCGCGCGCGAAGCCCGTTTAATAGCATTTCATGAAAGTCTTGAAGAGCCTGGGGTTTCAAGATTTCGCAAAAATTCGCGCGGACGTTTTTTTAGCAAATCCGTGTTGCGAAACCCTGTGTTGTTGTATGTGTGTTGGAAACTCGATTGCGAAATCCTTCCGGCACCGAAGGTTTTTGAAGGATTTCGGCATGCGCGCGCGACGACGCGCGCGTGCGCACGTCGTCCCATTTTTGTTGCAAGGGATTCGTGGAAAAGTGTTATGTTCGAACAAAAAATGTCACCGCAGGATGCTTTTGTTTTGTTTTGTTTTTTTGTGCATTTCACAAAAAAAAAAACGGACCCTCTGGGGGGGGGAACCCGGCCCCCCTGGGATAGTGTAGATTCAAATTTAGGATGGACATGTGGTCAGAATCATAAATGATTTACATACCCGAAAGGGGGAGTGATCACGCCGGGGGGGGAGATCCTATTTTGCTTTTAGAAAGGAGAATAGAGGTGGTGTGACATATGTTACGTAGGCTGGGGGGCACAAGCTATGCTTGCTACGAGGTGCAAGCTATGTAGTGCAAACTCTGGGGTAGACGTTTTGTGGTGCAAGCTACGCGGCCGCCTACCTCACGAGGCGCTCACAAGGTGCCCACGTGCGGCCACGGGTGGGCACCAGGCGAAACCTGGGCTGCCCCATCCAATTCCTCGGGAAGAGATGTAAGAACCTCTGCGTGGATCGCTGGATTGAAGAACTTCAAAGTTCCTCAGGAAGTGATGCCATCGCTGGATTGCAAAATTTCCGCCCGCAGTCTTCGGGCGACGAGGCTGCGCGAAGCTTGGCCGTGCGCTCGCGGCCGCCCAGCCAGCGCCTTCGCAGAATAGGAATCCCACGCCACAGGGCCCTGGACTGTACGGGAATGACTGTATATATACAGAGCGACACGAGGTACACATAAGGGGGACCCGTGCTAGAAGAGAGCACGTTCCCTTTCCTTTTCGGAGGCTTGGGCGCGTCCGTCACTGGCGCGCCATGACAGCTCAAGGGCCCTTGTGGGCCGATATAGCGGCGCACAAGGGAGGATAGAGAGAGGCGCAGGAGGAGGAGGAGGAGGAGGAGTAGGAGGAGGAGGAGGAGGAGGAGGAGGATAGGCTGACAGGGGCTCAGCAACCACAGCCCCTAACTTTCTTGTTGCCGAAACGCCGCGTCGCCTCAGAAGATACAACTCTTCTCTCAATCGATGCCGTCGCCGTTCCCACGTGCTACCAGAGCCTCGGTGGCGTGCAGTTGGTGCAATTCCACGAACACGCAAGAGTTGAGAGCATGTCTCAGAGAGCTCCTTAAAAGGATTGTTCGACCCAGGGCCCATGATGAGGTCTTCCGGCCTCGCTGTGTCCGTAGCCTGCCCTATCTGATCAATGAAACTCTGTGGCTCAATTCCGCGTGGGTCGCACGTCTGGCCAGCGCGATCCAGGAAACGATCTGCCGAACTGAACTCCCTGGTCCACTGAGGAACCCATCTCTCGCCCATGGGGGCCAGCTTGACGTCGGTCATCGGGAAGTCGGAGTCTTCGATCGCCTCGTCTATGTACGCGTGCACATTCGGAAAAGCTTTCGGGGTGGCCTTTGCCGCGAGGTACATCCTGACCGTGCGATTCCAGACCCTGTACCATCCAGAGACTTGCTCCTTCGCCTGTAGCTTGTCCCAGATCTCCCTCATCATCGTAGTGTGGACCCAGAGCGCATCGACGTAGACGCTGCCTTCGGTCTGGCACTACTGCTTGTGGACATGTATATTAGAATAGCACGCACGACGGTTGCGATCCACCTGCAGCTCAAAGATGCAAGAGCACATGTTCATCTCAGGGCTGCCGTCAGACGACGCGTGCACCGCGTAGTGGGCGAAAGGGGTGCGGCGAGTTGTCCTTCCGCAGATCATGCCGTAGACGTTCTTCACAGCTCGAATGTCCTGGCTTCAACTCGAACACGTCCGTCTTCTCCAGATAGATGCCAGTGCTGGCAACTTGGCACCGTGGAAGGCAGTCTCGACCTGTGCCCCCCCCTCTTGTTGAAGTCCTCGTCGCGCTGCATCTCCCTAGCGCATCTCGGCGCCATATCCATCGCGCACCACTGTCCGGTTGGATGCGCAAGTGGCCCCTGGACATGAGGACCATCGATGGGTTCCTAGAGATGCTCGCGCGTAAGACGGGGCACCTTGGGGGCCAAGGCCCCCCCGCAGTGAGCTTCCAGAACCAACGCGGCCAAACCAATCATAGTGAAGGAGGGCGTCGAGTACGTGGGCGCGTCGACCTGGGCCCGTCTTCCAGCGTTCGCTCATCATGTGGTTGAAGACCCTCTTGTTCCTCCTGGGCAGCTTGTGAGCCTTCCTCCAGTGGGCGCTGAGGCACTTGTCTACAGGCCCAAGAACTATCTCACCCTTCCCTGCTGGACGTCCTTCCAGTCAAGGAGCAGCGGCGCAGTGATCAATAGTCACCGCAACCCTCATGGCCTCGGAGACGGCCCCGCCCACTGGTGGAGGATTCTCGACGAAGCCGTTGACTAATCCCCACTGCGCCGTTCAACTCGCCGAGGTTCTCCAGCTTGCGTGCCTTTTCCTCTCCTCCGCCTGCCTCGCCGAGGATTTTGATATGGTCCAAGATGTCCTCGGTGCCCTTCTCAGCTTCTTTCGCCAGCTCCCGGCTGTCGACCATCAACTGCTTCTTCCCCCGATGAAGGAGCTATGCGTTTTAAGCCGATCTTCGGAAGTTCGTTGCAGCTCATGCCGGGGACAATGGCCAGCGCTGCAGGTGCCCGGCGAAGCAAATCATCAAGTGGCATAGCGACGAGATCCGACACCGGGCGAGGATCGGAGGGGTCGTGGAGCTCGGTGTCCGTGCACACCTGGAAGTACGCATAGAGGGCCTCGTAGTCACCACTCTCGTCTCCTGCCTTCAAGTAGGTCCTGAAAGATTTCGCACTCAAACGTCTTGCACGACTTAATCAGACTCTGGCGATGTCGAGTGGCACTTGCGTCAACAACTTCAACCAAACACGGAAAGTAGGCTGTCTCGGGTACTGATGGCGCACGGACATCATCTCCGATGTGGGATCGTTCAAGGTCGCGTTGGAGCTCGAATCCTGAGCGATCGGCTGAGCACGGCTCTTTAAAACCAGGTAGTAGATCACACCATCGGTAGGCCAGCGCCCGTTCCTTTCGAATACGGATGATTCGTCCTTCGTCGCCTCCGCCTGCTTCACCATGCCTTGCTTCGTCTGCAAGATTCTCTCCTTCTCCACCTTCGCGATGTAGTTCAATGGCTTCTAGCGTGCTGGTAGAAGGTCTGGTGGCGCGATGGAGTCGTCCACGCTGGCCCAGGCATGGTAGTGATCTCCAGCAGGGGACCCCAAGTCCGGAACACCCTCATATACAACCTGACTACGAGAGCGATACTGCGGCCCCTTCACCTCGGGCGGTATCAAGTAGGCGAATCCGAAGTTCTTGTGAGTGGGATCGTTGTCTTGTCGTTAGGAATCGCCACCAGGTCGTTCAGAGGGGTGAGCAGTCCTGCTTCTTCGCCATCCATGCCCCCGGCTTGCCGCGGACCTGGCAGCGCCATTGAAGTACAGGTCCCGCTTGTGAGCAACATTCAGATCGGCCCGATCGACTTGCCCCCTGGGGTGGCGACCACATTCGAGTACCTCGCCTTGGAGCTTCGCCGATGGACCAGGACGTTGACGTTGTCTTCATCGTCGGGGCACAGGACGTGGACACCGACGGTACCGACGTACTGCGGACTCGGGAGGAAAGGCTTGTTCTCTCCGGTGGTCTCCTCGGCTGTCTCCCCGGCTGTCTCTTGGGCTGTCCCGGCGACGCGTGGTCAGCGAGGTAGAAGTTGACGCGAGGACGCTGTGCTCCTGTCGCAGGTCTCTCGCTTCTTCTCGCCGTTGGAGCCTCGCCCTCTGGCATCTCTGGAGTCGGCTCGGGCTCTTCTTGTTATTCCACTTATGCTTTGGCCAGAGCATTAGCGATGTGCTTCCTCTCCGCACAGGCTTCGCATGGCGTCTCGTACTGCCGTAGAACGCCGTCACCGTAGATGTTGCCACCTGATGCTGCGCCGGGCTGTCCACCGCGGGGCTCTTCGTCCTGCGCGAAATCTTCTTCCTGTTCGTCGTGGTCACCCTCGTTCGAGTCCTCGTCCTCGACCTCCTGGAACTGCCCGGTCCGGCGCTTTGCCCTCCTGTACTGCCGGCGCCTCCAGTGCGCATCCCTTCTTGCTTGGATGTCCTCCTCGGTCATCGTTGGGTCCGCGCGCGGCCTAGGTCCTGTCTGGTAGGTTCTCGGGCTCCCTTCGGTACCCACTGCTTCTTCCAGGTCCGCCATCATGCTTAAATGGCCTCATGTCGTTCATGGCGCGCTGAATCCTGCAGAGTAGATTCCGCAGCTGCCTCTTGAAGTAGCGGTTCCAACAAGCCCAGGTATGGAAATTGCAGGAGGACGGCGCGAGCTGGTCCGTTCTGGACCGCTGGGTGCGTTGCATCTCAGAATGCACCGCGAACTTGTAGAGGAAGGTCGGCAGCCCCTCAGTATAACCCGCGGGATTCGCAGCCTCTGGGTCGAACACCTTGTGCTCCAGCCCCTCGAATTGACGTCGAGCGCACATGAGTCCGTTCTCTGCCTCGACGCGCTGCTTGGTCAACGCCGTCTTGGTCTTATGCAAATCGAAGTGCCGCTGCAGCTTGACCCATTGAATTTCGGCTCGGGACTCCTCTCCAGCCTTCTGAAGCTGAACGATCCTCTGCTAGCGGCACAGAGAACCACTTTCGGCATCCTGCCTCCTGGTGAGCAACTGGTCCAAACGACGAACTTCCAGCTCGAGGTTCTGGGTCATTGCCATGAGGAATGCGAAGTGCGCCTTGCTGTGATGAATATGTGGTACCGAGTCAGATGGCACCCACTCCTCGAGAACTCCTCAAGCAGCTCGAGGCGGTTTACGTAATCCTCGAGGGTCTTGTAGTCGTCGTCCACGCGGCGTGACCTTTTTCGCCTTTTCGCCTCCGCGGGCGATGATATTCTGGCTTGTGCCCACCATCAGCTCATCTCTTCTTCTTGGCATCGGATGACAGGGGCCCCTTGTCGGCGCCCTCCCTGGCCATGCAATTCATGGCGTCGCTGTCGCCGCCGTCGCGTGCGATGACGCCTCGGCCTCCGGATTCGAAGCGCCCCAGGGAGTGCGGATTGCGCGCGTCGGTGCCCCTGCGCCGCTCGTCGCGCAGCTCATCGTCGACCTCCGCAGTTCCCGCGCCGCCCGCGCCCATGAAATCTTGGAAGTCCGAGTCGGGGCGAGTCTCCCGAGGCCCTCTGAAAGAAGTCTTAGTTGCTCTCGCGCACCTCGCCTGTTCCTCGTTTCTCTTGAAGGTCGTGAAGAAGAGACGTGCAGGGGCGATCTTCAGGGGGCGCCGCTGGCGCCGAGCTGCGAGGGGCAATCCAGGGGCCGTCGGCCGACGCAGCCGCCAAGCCGCCTGAGCCGCACATCTCGTCATCGTGGTCCTTGCAGTCGTAGAGCATGTCGCCCGTGATGTCGCCGTCGAAGTCGGCTGGGTCACCCTGTTCTCCTCTGTGGACGAGTAGGTCGTCGCGTAGATGCGCCTGGGGCCCAGGCGCGGGGCCCTCGTGCGACGTGGCCCCGCTGGCAGGGGAAACCCCAACCGCAAAGCCAAAACCGCAAGCTGCTAACGGCGGCACATCGCGACAACGTGCAGCCACGTCAACTGCACGAGGAGGGCAATGCAGAAAACCGCACATCGAAAGAGATGCGTCTGCAGCAGGTTCGGTAGACGGGGATGGCACGCTTCGGAGACACACGAGAAAGAAAAGTGTTCAACAGGGGGAATAGAATTAGAAACGTTCGGTCTCGGATTGAGTTTACTGGTAGCCAATCGAAATGCGTTCCTTCTTTCCGTCTCCAGCATTGCGTAATTTAGCCGTCTGCATAAAAAGTAAGGGGTGCACGTTCCAATTGAACTTCGCCAGACAGTCCGCGGGGTTAAAGTCGCGTTGAGACCAGCGACACTAACCACCGAGGCTCACCAATGAATCCCGAACCACTGCAATCTCTCGGGCAGCTCGCTTCCCAATCGAGACGAACTGTTCCCGACTGATACAGCCGTGCCAAAGGAATGGCGCCCGTCATGTTGATAATGTCCAGGTCGGGGTTCTGCTACACGATTGTGGTCGCTCGGATTTCTCGGTTCATAGCGCGTCGATCCCGGAGCCGTATCGGCAATCTGCAACAATGAAAAGCCACGAAGTAATCCGCTCGGCCTCTGCCGAACCCTTGGACATAGCATTGGCTTCCACCGCCAAAGTAGAGGCCCCAGCACCCGCAGTCTTGTGGGAGTGCCAACCAGGGGATCTGCGTCCGCGGCACAGATCACGCCGCCAGTCTGAGAGCGACCTTGCCCCGCGCCCTTGAGGTCCAGTCCTGAGTCGCAAAGAGCATCCAGACGGCGGCGAGAAAAGGGCACGGATTCGATGGCGATAGTGGAGCCGGCGCCTTTGAGGCGCCGCAGTGCAGCATCTGCCTCGACAAAAGTCTTTCATCTTGGAGTTGGGCAGAGTGCTGCTCAGAAGAAGCCGCTGGGAACACCTTTCTCGGCGCGCCCACTTAAGTTTCCCACGCGGACCACGCATGGCTGTGATCTCCTCTGGTGTAGCGGGTAGTTCGCGGTTCTTGCAGCGCCCCAGCGGGAGACTGACTGGTCGCGCTCGTTCTGTAGGATACCGCGGCATCGAGATGGTGAAGCCGAAATTTTTGCGCTGTCGCAAAGTGCGCCCGCCGCGCCCCGTTGCGCCCACCATAAGCTCGGTCCGCTTCCGAAGAAGAGACGTGGCATCGACATGTCTATATCCAATGCCGCCTCCCAGCGACCTATCTGCTTCGATGGCAACGAGACCCGACAATTGCTCAAGGCGCCCATCAAGAGTCTGTCGTGCGAGCGCGACGCAGGGTGCCGGGAGATGGCGAGCAAAGCCATGCTCCTTGAAAGCTGTCAGAAAACTCATGCGCCAGCCTGGGGGGCCGGTGACAAGTCCATAAACTTCTGTCAGTAGCTCAATCACCAGCAAATCGTCGGGGCCCTCACCAGAAATGTCGCCCGCAGGGGGTGCGGCAGAAGATGTTCTCCCCGCTGATGTAGGAGTCCTTGAGCGAAAGCCGACTCGACGTCGCCCGCCCAAGGTTTTGCCTTGATATAGGCCAGACATTCCAGAGTAAGAGGTAAGTCTGATGTGGGAAGCGCAGACACAGTGCGACTCAACACGGCGATGTCGGGGTCGTGAGATCCATGAATAATCCATCGCAACTTAGCATCACAATTCTTTGGGGCAGCAGGACTATTGAGTTTATTGTCGTAACATCTTCCTTTTATCCATGAAATTCTCGTGCCATCGAGATGGCATAATTGTTTAAGAAATAATCGGTAGATCTCGGCATCAGCTTCGCCTGTGGGTACGCGCTGATTTTGCACCGTCAGGTCCAGCGGCACATATTTCAAATCATTATTTAGGACTGCTGCCAGGTAACGGATTGAAATTAATTTCGTCTTTTCTCCAGATAGGAAGTCTTGTGTGCTCCCAACAAATCATCTGTTACCTGAAAATTATGACTGATGTCGACGTAATAGGTAACCAGCTCGCCTGCGGAATCCGCAGGCGAAACATCAGGAGATACCGTTTTCGGTGCCGGTAGTAGTAGGTACGACGACGCAGTAGCGGGCAGAGTCACACCTGGGTCTCGGGCAGTAGCACTGGAGGTTCCCACCGGCGCCCCTGCCACAGAAGGCTGTCTCGACCCTGGCTCACTCTGCGGCTCGGCAGAGGAGGCAGTGTCTAAACTAGGTCGAACTTGTCGATCGTCGCTTTGAGGCGCTGCTGTGCGTGCCAGACCAGGTTCGTCGTAACTTTCCGCAATTGGTGGTATTCCGGTTATTCTGGCGGTGGCGGCTGTGGTTCGTGGTCGGCATCGATGTCGGAGTCGTCGGGAATTTCGTCGGCCCCTGCAGCTTCAGGATCGAGTACAGGCTCGTCTCCAGGGCAGCTGGGGTTTCCTTCTCTGGCGACGTCGGCGTAACGATGAGCTCCGAGAGTCCGCTCGAGATCAATCTTGAGGTCATGCAGGTGGCGATTGACGATCTCGATGCCTCTACTCTCGTCTTGGGTGGCACTGCGCATGCGTTTGTTGGACACACGCCACAATGCTTCCCGCATGTTAATCCAAGCCCCACCAGCAGTCGGTAAAATGATCACACAAGGTCCAAACCACTTTTTCGAGCAAGCTCGTCCTTGACTCCAAACAAACGCCAGTTGACCTCCCGTGAATGTAGACGGTGCACCACGTCTGGCACGAAGGACTCGGAGTAGTCGATGTCGGCAGTCCATGGCAGTCCACGCTTTCATGGCGGCTCGGCGTAGCTCGTCCACTCGGTGGTCATATTGTACCGGGTCGGTAGACAGGCACTCGAGATCTAGGGGATCATCGGAGAGCAGCGTCGCTGGTAGACGTGTTGTCAAATCGCAAAACCTGCTGCATCGATGAAAACCACACAGATTCTGGTAACGGTTCCGAACAAGGCAACACACCTTCCCCATAGCATACCATTCGACTGGAGCATCCGCTTAACGGAAGTCTCATGTCCATTCCTTTCCGGTGCGTTCTGTTCGATCGTTATACCATGGTCAGCGGGCATCAGCAGGGAAAAGGCACGCGCAGTTGTTTTGCATGTTGTCGGCAAGCGTTCTCTGAAACTCCGTTCCAGGATCAACTGCGACAACCTCTGGGATGCCGAACGCTCGTGCCCATGTGCGTACAAATGCCTGCCAACTACATACGCTGACTTCCCTGTCCCCAGATGTCCAACTGACTGAAGAGAAATGCCCCAACATGTGATACGGATCCAAAAAATGCGGCGCACCATCGCGCGGGCACTTGACCTCGAACAAATCAACACCAACAACATTGTTGAAATGATCAGACTTAGGAAAAGCAGCAGGACTGCGAGCATAAGGTGGTCGACGCGCATCACACTCGTCGCACAGAAACTTGGTCAGTGCCCAGCGTGCTACCGCAGGCTAAGCATTTTCCCGTTTCAGAAATAGAACGAAGTCTCGATTCCCAGGATGACCAGAGTTGTCATGAACAAATTCGAGGTCGGCCAGCGGATCGGCAAAAGGTTTCCAGTCTAGCTGAAAAATGCTTCATTATCGCTATCGGGTTATGCGCTGGGATCATCCACGATAACTTATTCAGGCCCATCCTCCTGTGGAACTGCTCCCAAGAGGAGACTAAGGCTGGTATTGTTCACCGAGAGAGCCTGCTTGATCGGCTCAACCTGTTGGTCCGGAACCGTTCCAATGCCGTCCTCGTCGAGCTCCGGAGGTGAAGCGCGGGCCCCGTTGGTGGTCTGCCGCAGAATCAGTCGCCATTCCCCTCTACTCGCCACGGCCGCTTCGACCGAATCCCGTGGAGTGTCGGACTGCAAGGAACTGCTTGGAACACCTCGAAGCAAGGCCATGCGCAAGCCAAATACTGGACCAGCCAGTATTACATTGGTTGGATCAGGAGAAATGAACTGCCCAACCTGGCTGAGACAAGTACTCCGAGGGCAGACGTCTGCCAGCAGCGCGTCAGCGAACATCACGTCGGCGGCAGCCTCGCGGCAAGAGAGAGCACGGCCAACCAATTTCTTGTCCAGGGTACGAACAGAGGACGGCTCAGACAAAGCATCCTGGATAACTTCGGCGGTGCCATCTGAGTAGACAACTTCTGCCACCCGCTCGTTGATCAAATCGCACGCAAATGGGATGCCGACGGAGTCGGTCGGATTGAAGGGAGCGTCGCGGGTTCCCTGATGCACTCGGACATGTACCCTGCAACCATGTTCTTCATATATGTATGTATTTGTGTATAATGCAAAAATATCATGCCCGCGAACCCACCGGGCGTCGCGCTCCTCCACGACCGTCTCGAAGCCGCCCAGTCCATGATGTTCTCGCGCATCTCGCGGTCGGCCGTGCACGTGGCCGAACGTCGGAGTTGTTGATGCGATGCTGGGTCGCCCGACTCGTGAGTCCTCATGCGCCGCTCGCAGCGCTGGAAGTCCACCTCGTAGAGCCCCGTGAAGGCGTAGCCCCCAACCCTCCCGAACGTCGATCGTTCCATGTGGCATGGGGCGCCGTTGTTGGCGAAGCCGTTGATCGGGGGCCTCGCCCAGCGCGTCTGGCAGTCGCCGCGCGCCCATCGCAGGATCTCGTCGCTGCCCCGATGGCGCATGGCCTCCTCGGGGCGCGCGCGCGCGGCCTGGCTGGTCTTCCTGGTGCCCGAGCCTCCGGGGCCCAGCCCCCTGCCCGCCGCGAACCACTCGCCGCCGCTGACCTTCAAAACTCGGGAGATCGCGAGGCCGTCGCGCGGATGATGCCGCCTCCTGACCCAAGCCCCTGGCGCCCCCGAGCAGCTCCTCAGTGGCCTTCGCCCCAATGAGGGCCTCCGCGCGGCGCCCCGTGGCCGCGCAGTTCAGAATGGAGAACAGCGTCAGAGAGAACTGCTTCCATTCCTACGTCCGCCTCTCTGGGGTCATCGCGGGCTGGCCGGACCTGGCCCGAGGTTCCGGCTGCGGCCCCTTCTTGGCGAGGACGCGCCCCGCGCGGTTCAGCATCGCACGGAGCGTCGGAAGCGCGGGCAGTTGGCTGAGAGAGGCAGATTTGAGCAGAGGGCGACGGCGGATTCAAATAGAATGCGTCGTCCTCGGGCTCGACGACTTGGTGGCACCCCTGAGTTTTGGGAGACTGTTCTGATTATCTGACAATCCTCCGGAAAATCAGAAATATTGATCACAAGGTCCTTGCCTGCCCCAGCCTCGTGCACTAAGGGCACATCGCAGGCAATCAAATGCACCGCAAGAGTACCGCAGTTCTTAGCCACGACAATAGGAAAGGTCCAGCTGGAGAGAGGCGCGGTGGATTCTCCAACTCCCATGGCGTCCATTCCCAGAGTATGTAACCGTATGGGCTTCAGACCGTAGGTATCTCCTAGGTATCTCACCGCCTTCTCGGACTGATCCTTGCCACATACTCCATGCTGAGCTCCTGCGCCCACCTGGCCGAAACCCATATGACCCCGAAGTCCAATGAAACCTGAATTCCACTGTCAGCAGTAGCAAAGATAGGAACGGTGAAGGCACTGGCCCCAGGCTGGATCGTAGGTTCCTGTTGAAAAACGCAACGCGGAGCATCATAGGCTTCGATGGGAACTGCTTGGCAGCCGCCGAAGCCTGCTGGTCGCTTGCGCCCTCGCTCGTCTGGCTCGTTCGCACAGTTTCGAGCCCAGTGCGCCATCTTCCCGCATCGGGCACTTTCCGAGTGACCCATTAAATTAATGTTGGCCCACCGCTTCGGCCGGGCATGTCCAGCGCGCACCCCTCGACGCGTTCCCCCTCGGAACCTTTGGACTTTCCCTTCGGGGGCTGCTGCGTGACAGAGCCTCGTCCAGGCTTCCGTCTGTGTAAGCGCTGTCGCACCTGGCTGTAACTCGCATGGGCGGCGACGGCGCCATCCTCTTCTAGAACCGCGTCGTCGGGCAAGTCCCCAGCCACGCAGAGTGCGCCGGAGTCATCCGTGTACTTGATGGCCTCAGTCATGATCTCGTCTTCCTCCTAGGACTCAGGCAAAGTAAACGCAGACTGTTGCATGATAGTCCATTGGGCACCGTCGACATCTGACCCCTGCCCCTCGCATCCGCCATCGTCTCCATGATGTTCGACACAATGCGAGGATGAACTCATGCCATGGATGCGACGGCCGACTCTGCCAGAAGGTAGTGGTCGCTCCAGCTTCCGAGGCTTTCCACGCGCCAAGTCAACATCCTGCGATCCCTCTCTCTAGTGCTCGACCGCGCCCCAAGCAGCGTCATTGAGCTTGGACCCTCTCAGAAGCACGCACCCTTTCAAGTCTCCTGTCAGGGTCGTGCGCTTTTCGAGTTCTCGGAAAAGCACGCGCTCACGCGCGATGTAGTTGACCAGGGGTTCATATCGCTTGCGCTTGGTGGCGCCAGAATAATGATACAAAAAAGCCGCACAAAAGCCTTCGGCATCCCGCGGTCTTGGTACTCGGCAAAAACCTTCTTGGCGTGTTCCAGCGCAGCCTGCCCGCCGTCCTCTGAAGACAGCTGGTCCTCGGTAAGTTCGTGAATGATGATATTGAGGTCGCCTGTTACATGTGGTGCCCGCGTCGTGCTCCAAAAGTTACGTTAGTAACGAGCCGCATCTGCAGCTCCTTCATGTGGGTCTCCAGACGAGTATCCGGATCTTTTCCGTCCCAAGTGGGAGATCGGTCGTTTGGTATATTTGGGGCCTCCGCTTGTTCGGGAAATTGTCCCCGATGGCCATCGGACGATCTGGCAGTGGCATCTCCCCAATAGGTCGGAGCAAGAGGAGTAAAATGCGCAGCCTGTCCCCGCAAAGGTGCGTTCTGCCGATCTGGCGCAGCCGGCGAACCACGTCCCCACACAGTCCAACCTTATGAGGACTGTTGCGTGTCGGGCTGTGCCTCCGCCCAGGGCTGTGATAACCAGCGGGTCCAGTCCTGATCTGACCAGCCCACATTGTCTTCACCTCCCCAAGGAACGTCTTCTCGTCCTCCAGCTCGTGCCTGGGATCCTGATGTGGTTGTAACCAAGGATCTGCTGGAAATTCATATTTTTGAAGCTGGGCGTCGTCTCGAGAATCCATGGCGGCGCTCGGTGCAATATAAAATTGAGAACGGGAGGAGCGGGAAAATACTTAAGCGTATGCCACCCGAAAATCGAATGACAAGGGAATCGTCCTGACTCCCCTCGTGGATCTCAACCACAAGCTCCGCTACCACTGTGGATTGTACGGGGGTGGCTGTATGGATACGGAACGACAAGAGATACAAATAACTAGGTGAACTCGAACTAGAAGAGACCACGTTCTCTTTCCTTTTCGGGGGCGTGGGCGCGTCCGTCACCGGCGCGCCATGATAGCTCAAGGGCCCTTGTGGGCCGATATGGCGGCGCACAAGGGAGCACACAGCGGCGCAGGAGGAGGATAGGCTGACAGGGGCTCAACAACCACAACGGGCCCTGCGGAATAGAGCAAACACCGCGCCGACTCCTCAATGCATCGTTGCACGGAACATCCCGTGCACCGTGCGGTCATGAGATGACATGACGCGGTCTGAAACATCACGGCCCCACCCCTGCGCAAGGTACGAGCTTCACGGATCCATGGCGAAAGCTCTGCTCTCCTTCTTGGGTGTCCTCATGGTCTCGTGAGTCGGCTCAGGGGGTGGGCGTGGCACTGGGCCCCGAAGCAAAACCGATAGCCCCTAAATGGCTCGCCATGTCCGAAATGCACGCTTCCAGCACGCTGCCGTCCCAAGCTGGATGTCATCTCAGGCGTGCTGGGACCCGCGGCGGACGAGATGCGTCGGAGCTCGACCGAGCTGCATCTCCAGCTCTGCCTCCCGAGACAACGTGCGGAATGCCAGTCCGATCAGCCCGCATTCCGAATGTTGTACGGTATTCCTATGCCGATCAGCACGACAAGGCGCAACGGTGGCTTGCACGCAGTTGCAGCGTCAGTTGTGGCGGGCGCTGGCGGGCAACGCGCTGACCACGGAAGCACCACGCCGCCGACGTGCCTCTTCCCGAGGCCTCTTACAGGATGCTATGCAGGAAAAGGGAGACGTTTACGACAAGGACGACGTCGCCGAGCCTCAAGAGCAGTAGCAGCACGAGACGAAGCGGCGGCCAAAGGCATGAACAGGAGCAGAAGCCGCCCGGAGATGGCGTCCAGGCATTCTGGAGGTGCGGGAGCGGATATAAACACGCCTTGGAGTACGAACACATAATATACTAGAACCATCTCGCGCGCTTCGCGCACGCTCAAGTTCTAGCTAGGCTTGACAAGCTAACTCATGTCATATCATGTTGGTCGCTTCTTGCGTCCAGGGACTCCCTTGGAGGCCCTGCGCAAGCCTCGAAGTCGTATAGAAGGAAACGCGGAAACGCAGAAATCATTAATCTCCTTTTTAGGAGTTCACCGATTTGGGGCCCTCAAAAACTTCCTGGGTTCCTTTTTGGGAGGCGAGGGGGGTCTGAATTGTGGTCTGTTGTGCAAGAGTAGGCCGGGGGCCAAACTTGAAGAACAAACGACAAAGGAATTGTGGGATTTTCATGTTTTTCCAGTTCCTCGATGCTGTTCGGCGCTGTCTTTTGTTTGTGCCTCGCGGGTTTTGTTAGCCGGGCCCCTCAGGGGTGTGGGATCTTCCGGACCCCCTGGGGGTTCTGAAGGCCTCCTGGAGGCCTGGAGAGCCGTCGGAATGGTGTCGCGGGCTGCGCGGGAGCGTGTTGGGCCGTTCTTTACGTTCTGGGGGCTCCTTAGGGTCGTCATGGGCTGTCCTTCGGCGACTTGGGGTCTCCCCCCGGGAAGCCGGGAGGCGCGGTACCGGCCAGATGTCAGGGGATGTGCAGGACCCCCAAATTGGAGTCCCACTTTGGAGAGAAACAAAAACGGGATTCTGGGAATTCCCTTTTTTCCCAAATCCTCGATTTTCGAAGGTTGGAAGCGGGAAAACGTGAGAAGGCGAAAAACATCAGAAAAACCATGGTACATCAACGATTTTACCCTCTTTGGGCTCTCTCGGGACGGCTCTCGCAGCTCTCTTGGGCTGTTTTTGGAGCCTCGTCGGAGTCTTTCTGGTGCCTCTCAAAGATGTCTCCGGAAGCCTCCTGCTCCCGCTCTTGGCCCCATCTTGGGTCTGTTCTGGGATGGTCTGGGGCTGTCCTGGGCGCCTCTTCGGCAGTCTTGGAGCCTTCTGGGCCCGTCTTGGGGCCGTCGTGGGGGTCTCTTGGGTGGTCTTGGGGCGGTCTTGAAAGCCTCGTCGGCGCTCTTGGACCGTTGGAAGCTCGAAAACGCGGGAAGCCAAAAGCATTGAAAAAACACGAATGACATTTACGATTTTGGCCTCTGCTTGGGAGCGTTTTGGACAATCCTTTCGCATTCTGGGGGCTCCTGGGAGGCGTCTCGGGCCCTCCTGGAGCGCTGTGGAGGCCCCCTGGAACGGCGTTCCCGAGATGTCACGGGGAGGTGTGGCACCTGGGGCCGGGGGGGGCTCTATTGGGGTGTCTCTTGGGGCGTCTTCGGGGCCTCTTTTGGTGTTTTTTCCGGTCTCTTAGGAACCTCTTGGGGCTTCTTGGGCGCTTCTTGGAGTCTCTTGGGGTCTCCTGGGGACCTCTTGGGCCAAAACGCTCGAATCTTCGGTTCATCGTCCCCGTCTTGGGCGCCGACTCGGGGCGTTCTTGGGCGGTTTGGGCGCCTCGGGGGCCGTCTTGGCCCCCTCGTGGGCCGTCTTGGAGCCCTCTTAGGAGCATTCTCGACCGGCTTGGGTGCCTCGTGGGCCGTCTTGGACGCAGTCGAGGCCCAGAAGGCGAATACGCCAAAAACATCAGTTTCACTATCGGAGATCAAAGATGTTTGCTTATTTGGCGCTCTATTGGAGTGCCCCCCTTGGGGCGTGTTCGGGGCCTCTTTTTGTGTTTTTGTGGGTCTCTTGGGGACCTCTTGGGGCTTCTTGGGCGCTTCTTGGAGCCTCTTGGGGTCTCCTGGGGGCCTCTTGGGCCAAATGGCTCGCATTTTCAGTTCCTCGTCCCCGTCTTAGGCGCCGACTCGAGGCGTTCTTGGGCGGTTTGGGCGCCTCTGGGGCCGTCTTGGCCCCCTCGTGGGCCGTCTTGGAGCCCTCTTGGGGGCATCCTGGACCGTCTTGGGTGCCTCTTGGGCCGTCTTGGACGCAGTGGAAGCCCCAAAGGCGAACACGCCAAAAAGATCGATCGGAAATCGACGATTTTTGCTTATTTGGCGCTCTATTGGGGTGGCCCTTGGGGCGTGTTCGGGGCCTCTTTTGGTGTTTTTTGTGGGTCTCTTGGGGACCTCTTGGGGCTGCTTGGGCGCTTCTTGGAGCCTCTTGGGGTCTCCTGGCGGCCTCTTGGGCCAAATGGCTCGCATTTTCGGTTCCTCGTTCCAGTCTTGGGCGCCGATTCGGGGCGTTGTTGGGCGGTTTAGGCGTCTCGTGGGCCGTCTTGGCCCCCTCGTGGGCCGTCTTGGAGCCCTCTTGGAGGCATCCTCGGCCGTCTTGGGTGCCTCAGATCTTGGGCCGTCTTGGACGCAGTGGAAGCCCATAAGGCGAACACGCCAAACAAATCAGTTTTGCAATCGGAAATCGACGATGTTTGCATAGTTGGGGCTCTACTGGGGTGCCGCTTGGGGCGTCTTCGGGGCCTCTTTTGGGACACACAAAGACATACTAATACCGTATGTTATCCTTGGAGGCGCGCGTCCGACCCGAATATATTGTATACCCATGTCGTAGTATATCTATATCGTTTCCCGAGCGGTGTGGCCAGAAAGCGCCCGCCAAGACGCATATACTATAAGATTTCTCGGTGCGCGCGTCGCCCCTGGGGGGGCGACGCACATACAGTAGAAGTATGTTCCGGTGACGCCGATCTTTTGGTGTTTTTTCGTCGAGTCTCTTGGGGACCTCTTGGGGATTCTTGGAGCCTCTTGGGGTCTCCTGGGGGTCTCTTGGGCCAAAAGGCGCGAATTTCGGGTTCCTCGTCCCCGTCTTGGGCGCCGCCTTGGGGCGTTCTTGGGCGGTTTGGGCGCCTCGGGGGCCGTCTTGGCCCCCTCGTGGGCCGTCTTGGGGCCCTCTTGGGGGCATCCTCGACCGGCTTGGATGCCTCTTGGGCCGTCTTGGACGCAGTGGAAGCCCAAAAAGCAAGAACGCAAAAATATAAGCTTTCCCATAGGAAATCTACGATGTTTGCATAGTTGGGGCTCTATTGGGATCCCTCTTGGGAGCCTCCTGGGGGTCTCTTGGGGGCCTCTTGGGGCCTCTGGGGGGCCTCTTGGGGCCTCCTGGGGACCTCTTGTGGCCTCCTGGGAGCCTCTGGGGCCGAAAGCTCGGAATTTGAATCTGGTTGTGCACCTCTGGGCCCCCTCCGGGGCTCGTCCTGGGGCTCTCTTGGGCTATCTTGGGGGCCTCACGGGCCGTGCTGGGTGGGACCCTCTTGGGGTCGTCTTGGAGCCCTCTTGGGAGCCTGTGGGGCAGTCTTGGATGCCTCTTGGGCCGTCTTGGACGCAGTGGACGCCGAAAAGGCAAACACGCCAAAAATATCAGTCTTCCCATAGGGAATCGACGATGTTTGTTTATTGGGCGTCTCTTGGGGTGCCTCTTGGGGCGTCTTCGGGGGCCTTCTTGGCGTCATGGGAGTCGTCTTGAAAGGCGTCTGGAGCCATCGCTGTGGGGCCCCCCTGCAGCCTCTTGCGGCCCTGATGGCCCCGGGTCGCCGAAAACCAATAAGAACACACGGATAACTACGCCAAGGCCCCACATTTGTGGTCGTGGCGCCGGCCCCTCGCCCCCGGACCCAGTCCCCCGTTATATGTACACCATATAAGCATGGTGAATACCATTGTGTGAAAGGTCCAGGACAGGACCACCGTCTCGCCGCTGCGAGCTAGGACAATCACGATCCATGCCAGAGACCACAAACCTTACTCGAGACAGGAGCTCGAGGGGCACAATCTGCGTCAACCCTCCCACCCTGGGCATGAGGGACATCTACCGGCAGGTGGATATCTCGTTCGTTGCAGTGACCGAGCGAGGAACTCCTCCCGCTCCACCGCCTCCTCCAGGGTTATGGGGGGAGGCGGAGCTGCCCCTTCCACTCTTTTACCCTCCTCCGCCTCGTCCCCGTGCCCACCGTGGCAGTGCCCTGAAAGATGCCCAAACTATCTGGGAAAACCTCGGATCGGCATGCATTGAGGGAAGACTGGCTATGACGCAACGTCTTCCAAACCAGGTGTTCACTGCTCCGCCTTGTCGATCTCATAGTTCTTCAAGTAAGCGCCCACCTGTCGTGCGCGCTGTGATCGGCATTGTCAGTGCCCTGCTGCCAATGCTCCTCCATCCTCCTGGCCCTCATCATCCCCCCATCGACCTTCTCCTTCTCCTTGTTGTCCGTCCTCCCTTCTCCTCCCTCTCTGCCTGCTCTTGCTCTAGATCCTGCTCTAGGTCCTGCGCATCCTGATCTGCGCTTGATGGTCATCCTCCTCCAAGTCACCCTCATCATCCCCGATTTCTGCCCCTCTTCACCCCGTGCTGGTCCTCCTCATCATCCTGCGCTTGCTCATTCTCCCACTCATCCAATATCCTTCCATCCCCCTATCACGTTTCTGCTCCTGCGCCTTACCCCACTCATGCTCTAGACCCCTCAAGCTTCACGATTCAGGTTCCAATACGGGACCTCACGTCAAATGAAGGTTGTTCTTACAGGTACGTCGGCAACATCGCGCCATGTGAAGCAGCTCGACGCCTGAGAGAACAACACATACCAACACATAACAGTACACAACAACTCGGCAGCTGCGAGAACGGAACATATCCGTAGCTATAACCACATAGCAGATCGGCACCTGCTAGCGGATGTTGCTCTACTTCTCACCCTTCTCGTCCTGCTACTGATGCTGCACTCCTCCCCCTCATCCTCCCTCATTCTGCACTTGTTCATCCTCTTACTCCTCCAGCTCTGCTGCGGTTGCTGCTGCTCCTCATTATCCTGGCCCTCCGACTCGCCTCTGCCTATTTCTTCTCCCCGTGCCTCTCCTCAATCTATACCCCCCTTCCTCAGCCTCCCCATGCGCACCGCACCCTCCTCTCGCTTCGACTGTACTCCTCTCTATTCTCATTAACCTGCTGGATTGAGGCCTCCGTGCGTCGCCAGGGTAAGACAATCTTGGGCAATCCTGATCACTCCTCCGTCCGCGTCCCCGTTCATTCACGCAAACTTACGTGGAACCCTTTTCGTGCTCCCGCTTGCCTGCCTGTCCCCTCCGGCTTCGTGCGCTGCCGTTTCTCTGGCACTTCGCCCCTTCTGCTGAACCCCGATCTGGCTTCCACGGCCCTCGCTTCCCTCTCGCCCCTGGTTGCTGTGGTCGCCCGCCAGGTCCAACGCCGCGCCCAAGTTGCGCGGCGTGGCCAACGTGGCAGTCAGCTCCTCGGCGGGCAACTCGCGCGCAAGTCCGGCAACCTCATCGCTCTCGCGCAGCACGACCTGGCGGGCTCTGTCCGGATCCGCTCCAGATCTCACCAGCCTTCTGGGCGTAGGTGTGGTTTAGCGCGTCGGTAATTCCATCCCCCCTCCCATTCGGGAAAACGTTTTTCACTTTCATGTTGGTAAACACCCCTCCCAACACCGACCGGCAACCGACCAGGAAGAACGGGGGCATACACACCCATCGCCCCTGCCAAAACACATGCCAATTTCACGTGGCAACACAATCGCGATCATGAACGGGCTCCCCGCGATCACTTTCCATTCGTTTTGACGGTGGAGGTGCTGTCACCTCTGTCCGCTGCGCGCTCGCTCACTTTACGCATCACTTTCACTTGTAAGCTCGCTGCGGGCACACGCGCTAGATTTGTAACCAGCTGATGGTGGGAGAGATGGTCTCTCCTGAGAAAGAATAAAAGTTCGGGCTTGAAAAATCAGAAGTTCGGGTTCGAAACCACCAATCACCCAAAGTTCGAAAGAAGTTCAAGACGGCCCCCTGGCACAACGACGACTTTTCCAAAATCATGAACTTTCGAACTGTTTTTTGAACTTTTAGTTCTTGTCGAACTGTGTTTGATTTTTTTTGAATCTTTGAACTTGTTCTAACGGGTTCGAAGATTGTTCCAACTTTTCCTCGCCGCCGAGCGCTAGCTGAACTGTCTCCGAACTTGTTTGTTTCTCGCCGCCGAAATGTTTCCGAACTTGTTTCTCGCCGCCGAACTGTTTCCAAACTTTTTCCGAACTTCAGGAGTCCAGCAACGTTGAACTTGAACATTGTAAAGACATTGGCATCACACGTCTTCCGATCTTATGATATTTTAGCAAAAGGACCGTTCGCGCCGCCTCAGCCTGTTACAACGCTATATACCCATCCTGACCTCCTCTCCGCAAGTCTGCACAAGCTTTTGGCAAGGAAATGCGCTGTCACGCGCGCTGGCACAACCGTGGCCGCCTGGCGCACTCTGCGCGTGTTGCGCACCTGGCGCATCTGGCGCAACAGACGCGCCTGCCACGCTTGGGCTCCTGAGGCACCTGGTGTGCGTGGCGCATCTAGCACGCGTGGCGCACCTGGCGTCCGCATCGTTTCCCAATGGGTGCCCGTCCGATGGCGGCCATTGCTTATGCTGAGACTCTGCTGGCAAAACGTTTGTCGATATCCACTGCAGCGTGCAGTTTCGGGATCCCTTCCCCAGAAACCCGAGGCGCACTGGATATGGATCAAATTCTGGCCCCGAGAGGCTCGATGTGTGTCCATATCTAGTGCGCCTCGGCCTTGTGGCGCCCCTTCCAAAAAAAATCCAGACGCACTGGATATGTCAGAGCGAGAGGGCCGAACGGTCATTCATTGTCCCAAGATGCGTGGCTGAATAAAGAAATCGTGGTGCGAGTTCTGTGTGTTGTGTTGTTAATGTTGTTGTTGTTGCTGTTGTTGTTGTGGTTGTGGTTGTTGTTGTTGTTGAACTCCCACTTCTGAGGAATAATTATTGTTGATCCCCCAATCACCGGTGCGTGCTGTTTTTTCTCCATCAAAGTGTGCCCCATCGACGCTCGCACCCTGTTTTTTGACAGTGGCAATCTTGGTGCTCAAACTGGGCCCCTGGGCCCCCGGATTACAACAACAACAACGGCTCCCGCCGGAGACTTCCTCCAAATTTACTCAGGACCCCCGCTCCCGAGACTTCCTCACAATTTACTCAGGATCGGTGCTCCCGCCTGTGACTTCCTTGCAATTTAGTCAGGACCCCCGCTCCCGTCTAAGACTTCCTCACAATTTATTCAGGAACGGCGCTCCCGCTTGAGATTTCCTCACAATTGAATCAAGACTTTCTCGCAATTTAATCAAAACCCCCGCTCCCGCCAGAGAACCCTTCACATGTTATTCAGGAATTGCGCTCTCGCCTGTGACTTCCATGCAATGTATTCAGAAATCGCGCTTTCGACGCTCAGGAAACTCGCTGCGCCAAGGACGCCGTTACAATTTACTTAGTAATCGGGCTCTCGCCATACTCAGGCATCCCGCTTGACTGTCCCACCCGCCCGACCCACCCGTCAAGGGACGCCCGCCCGTCGTGGGCTCCCGCCCGAAATTTCCTTCAGGAACGGCGCTTTCGCCTAGGACTTCCTCGAACGTTCACGCTCTGACCTTCCTGCTCCTCATTCCTCTCCCTCCTGCCTCCTCTCCTCCCTTCTCTCTCCCTCCTCTCTTCCCTCATCCTTATGCCTCTCTGCCCTATCCCCTCTCCCTCCTCTCCCTCTCATCCCTTCTCCCTCCCCTCTCTTGCCTCCTCCCTGCCTCTTTTGTTGTTCTCTCTCTCTCTCTCTCTCCCTCCCTCCCCTCTTTCCTTGTTTTTTTTTCTCCCTCTATCTCTCTCTCTTTCTCTACCTCTCTTATCTGTCTGTTGTTCATTCTCCCTCTCTCTCTCCCTCTCTCTCCCCCTCTCTCTCTCTGCCTCTAATGAACCGCCCCCCTCTTCGCTCCTTCTCTCCTGGAGCTTCCCCTCTTCTTTCGTCCCTCCCCCTCCCTTCCTCCCACTCTCCCTCGTTCTCCCCCTCCTCTTTTTGCAGGGCCCTCACCAAATCCAGTGGCGGACACATGTACGCCCACGAAGGATTGTCCGCCCGTTCAGGTTTGCCCGCCTGTCTAAGCCCGCCGCCCCCGCAAAGAGAAATAATCCCCCCAAAGGAATTGTGATCGAAGGCAAAAGGGCGGGTATCGAGGGTGTGGGGAACTCGTTTTGAATGACACGCGGGCAAGTAAGAGTGAACAGTCTTAGAATGATTGGTGTTGTTGTAGCTGTTGTTGTTGGTGGTGTTATTATTGTTTGTTTTCGTCGTCCCACCCGCGACCCACCCGCGACACACCCCGCGACCCAACCCGTGACCCACCCTGCGACCCACCCCGCGACCCACCCGCGACCCAACCTGCGACCCACCCGCGACCCACCCCGCGACCCATCCGCGACCCACCCGCGAACCACCCGCGACCCACGCCGCAACCCATCCGCGACCCATCCGCGACCCACCCGCGACCCACCCCGCGACCCACCCGCGACCCACCCCGCGACCCACCCTCAAAGGAGGAAAAAAAACACCTGGACCCGACAATTGAAGTTTACTAAACGGCCCTGGGCGTTTACTAAACAGCCCTGCCATGTTCGATTAATTCCTTGTGTGCGTTTACTAAACGGCTTCGCTGGTCGGTGTGATATTTTCTGCCCCCTACACCCGCGACCCACCCGTGACCCAACAACGACCCACCCGCGACCTACCCACATTGGTTTAACGAACAAATCGGCGCCTGCGGCGGGCTCGTTGTATAATTTGTGAAACTTTAGCGCCTGCGGCGGGCTTCTCCAGAGTCTCGCAAAGTGCCGACGTCCCCACCACCCCCTCGCTCTTATCCGCATCTGTGGGGTGCTACTTACAAGGTGGGAGGCGGGTGGGGGTGAGCGAAACATCTTGCGACGTTCCGTTGGGGAATTTGGCTTCTCGCCCACCCCCTCCCGTGGGCTCGGAACCAGGTGCTCGCGAGATGTCAGACGGTCCTACTGGGCAAAAAGTATGCTAAAGGAGTTCCCCACATAATGATTTTCCTGGGTTAGCGGGATGAGGGAGGCGCCAAAAGCCTTAGTGGGCAGCGTGGAGGAGCCTCCGTGGGCGCGGTCGGCGCCTCTGCAGAGTGTACAGTCTCAGTGGGCAACGTGACGGAGCCTCTGGGCGCGCCTGGGGTTTCTGCGGGCAGCGTCTGGGGCTTCAGTGGGCAGCGTGGCCGGACCTGTGTGGGCGCGATGGGGGCCTCTTTGGGCAGCGTCTGGGGCTGCAGTTGGCAGCGTGGCCTCCGTGGGCGCGGTCGGCGCCTCTTTGGGCAGCGTCCAGGGCCTCCTTCGGCGGGGCCACTCTGGAGAGGTGGGAAGGGCACGAGGTTCCGATGCCGTCCTCGCTCTGGCGGGGCCTCCCTGGAGGGGTGGGAGGGGCACGAAACCGTATAAATCCGCTGGCCCCCTTGTGGGGCCACCAGGCTGTAGGCGCGGGTTCGCAGTTTCCAGTGCCAGTTGTAGCTTGTAGTTTCCAGTGTTACAGTTCTGCTTCTTGCTGGTTACTGCAACTAGTTGACTGACGGCGCGAGGGGGGGGAGGCCCAAACGGGACTTTCAGCACCCCCTGGGCGCGTTGTCTGAATTGCTGGGGGGGCTCGAAATCGACACCCCTCACGCAGATCCGCGGGGTCAGGGTCCAAAAACACAGGGGATTTGCCACATTTCTGAAATTCGGTGCCACCCCTCACGCAGATCCGCGGGGTCAGGGTCCAAAAACACATGGGATTTGCCACATTTCTGAAATTCGGTGCCACCCCTCACGCAGATCCGCGGGGTCAGGGTCCAAAAACACATGGGATTTGCCACATTTCTGAAATTCGGTGCCACCCCTCACGCAGATCCGCGGGGTCAGGGTCCAAAAACACATGGGATTTGCCACATTTCTGAAATTCGGTGCCACCCCTCACGCAGATCCGCGGGGTCAGGGTCCAAAAACACAGGGATTTGCCACATTTCTGAAATTCGGTGCCACCCCTCACGCAGATCCGCGGGGTCAGGGTCCAAAAACACAGGGATTTGCCACATTTCTGAAATTCGGTGCCACCCCTCACGCAGATCCGCGGGGTCAGGGTCCAAAAACACAGGGGATTTGCCACATTTCTGAAATTCGGTGCCACCCCTCACGCAGATCCGCGGGGTCAGGGTCCAAAAACACAGGGGATTTGCCACATTTCTGAAATTCGGTGCCACCCCTCACGCACATCCATCGCAAGGCGTGGTAACCCAAACTGCGAGTACTCCCTCGGCCCTTTAATCCCAAGGTGTGGTAACCAAGCTCGTAAACCATACACGTCTTACCAATCGCCCTGTGTGGTAACCCCTCTTGTGATCAGTTGGTTTTGCCGATTGCGAATCGGCCTCGCATGAAGTTCCGATACTGCTGCACGACAGCGCCAAAGCCTCATGACTTAGCTCTTCCATGGCCCATTCTCCGAGAGAGGGGGCCGGCGGCAGGGGGCGAAGCCCTTACGGATAATGTGTCATTCCGATACCGTCCTCGCTCTGGCGGAGCCTCCCTGGAGAGGTGGGAGGGGCACGAAACCGTGTAAACACTGTTGCATTCGTCGCTCCGGCGGGGCTCCCTGGAGGGGTGGGACGGGCACGAAACTGTGTAAATAATGTTGACCATCCTCGCTCTGGCGGGGCCTCCCTGGAGGGGTGGGAGGGGCGCGAAATCGCTTACATGTACGGTTATGATGCTGTCCTCGCTCTGGCGGAGCCTCCTTGGAGGGGTGGGAAGGCCACGAAACCGTGAAAGTAATGTGTGTTCCCGATTCCGATGCCGTCCTGGCTCTGGCGAGGCCTCCCTGGAGGGGTGGGAGGGGCACGAAACCTTATAAATAATGTGTCATTCCGATACCGTCCTCGCTCTGGCGGGGCCTCCCTGGAGAGGTGGGAGGGGCACGAAACCGTGTAATTAAACACTGTTGCCTTCGTCGCTCCGGCGGGGCTCCCTGGAGGGGTGGGAGGGGCACGACACCGTGTGACAATGTGTTATTCCCCACATGTTTCGTGGGGTTTTGGTTTTCTTCCCTTCCGCGTCTCACCCGCGTCTCCTCCTCCTCCTCCTCCCCCTCCGTCTCCTTCTCTTCCCAGCTGCGCTGCACCCGCGGCTGGAAGAGAAGGAAAGGGGGAGCACGGCAGGCGCGGCACTTTCTCGACACCAGGAGGGTGCGCAGGGGGTGCGGTCTCTGTGCGTTGCAGGCGCGCAGGGCACGGCAGGCGCTGGGAATTCTCGACACCAGGAGGGTGCGCAGAGGGTGCGGTCTCTATGCGTTGCAGGCGCGCACGGCACGGCAGGCGTGGGAATTCTCGACACCAGAGGGGGTGCACATGGGGTGCGGTCTCTATGCGTTGCAGGCGCGCAGGGCACGGCAGGCGCGGCATTTCCTCGACACCAGGAGGGTGCGCAGGGGGTGCGGTCTCTATGCGTTGCAGGCGCGCAGGGCACGGCAGGCGTGGGAATTCTCGACGCCAGAGGGGGTGCACATGGGGTGCGGTCTCTACGCGCTGCAGGCGCGCAGGGCGCGGCAGGCGCGGCATTTTCTCGACACCAGGAGGGTGCGCAGGGGGTGCGGTCTCTATGCGCTGCAGGCGCGCAGGGCGCGGCAGGCGTGGCACTGTCTCGACGCCAGGAGGGTGCGCAGGGGGTGCGGTCTCTATGCGTTGCAGGTGCGCAGGGCATGGCAAGCGTGGGAATTCTCGACACCAGAGGGGGTGCACAGGGGGTGCGGTCTCTATGCGCTGCAGGCGCGCAGGGCACGGCAGGCGCGGCATTTTCTCGACACCAGGAGGGTGCGCAGGGGGTGCGGTCTGTATGCGTTGCAGGCGCGCAGGGCGCGGCAGGCGTGGCACTGTCTCGACGCCAGGAGGGTGCGCAGGGGGTGCGGTCTCTATGCGTTGCAGGTGCGCAGGGCGCGGCAGGCGTGGCACTTTCTCGACGCCACAGGGGGTGCACAAGGGGTGCGGTCTCTATGCGCTGCAGGCGCGCAGGGCGCGGCAGGCGTGGGAATTCTCGACACCTGAGGGGGTGAACAGGGGGTGCGGTCTCTATGCGCTGCAGGCGCGCAGGGCACGGCAGGCGCTGCATTTTCTCGACGCCAGGAGGATGCGCAGGGGGTGCGGTCTCTATGCCTTGCAGGCGCGCAGGGCGCGGCAGGCGTGGGAATTCTCGACGCCAGAGGGGGTGCACATCGGGTGCGGTCTCTATGCGCTGCAGGCGCGCAGCGCGCGGCAGGCGCGGCACTTTCTCGACGCCAGGAGGGTGCGCAGGGATGCGGTCTCTATGCGCTGCAGGCGCGCAGGGCGCGGCAGGCGTGGCACTTTCTCGACGCCACAGGAGGTGCACAGAGGGGTGCGGTCTCTATGCGTTGCAGGCGCGCAGGGCGCGGCAAGCGCGGCATTTTCTCGACACCAGGAGGGTGCGCAGGGGGTGCGGTCTCTATGCGAGGGTCGAGGGGCACACTTTGATTGAGAAAACACAGAATGCACCGGTTGGGGGGGATCAACAATAATTATTCTTCAGAAGTGAGAATTCAACAACAACAACAACAACAGCAACAACAACAGCAGCAACAACAACAACAACAACAATCATTTAAGACTGGGGACACTCCGTTCTCACCAGTGCCAGGGTTTTCATAGGAGGCGGGCAATACCCCCACTTTGTGGGGGGGCCGGTTCAAGCTCTACCAAATTTCCAAACGACTCTTCGCCACCACCCACACCCAGCTTCCCGCCCTATGACGTTCGGACACTTCACTTCGTGGCATGCGGACGACCGTGGCTACTATTCAGGGCCCCGCGGCCGACGACGACGGCGTGCGCGCGCGAAGAAAAAACGAATGTGTCCAATATGGTATTATTTGACAGGGATGATGGCCCTGGCATGCGCGCAACCGTTGTTGCAGAAGTTCGAAGCACGTGAAAAAGTTGCTCGCAAGAGCCCGTTTGACAGAAATGTTGAAAAAAATATTGGGTTTCCTCAGAAATCCGCAAGAGCGCGCAAGATGATTTTTTGAAACTTTTTTTTGAAAAACCATTGGGTTTTTCATGTTTTTATGTTAAAATCGCTACGAAAACTAAGGTTTTGGAAGGATTTCATCTTGCGCGCGCGAGTGTGCACTTCGTGTCATTTTTTGCAAAGGATTCTTGAAGTTTGGTTATGTTAGAACAAGACATGTCATTTTATAGTGTTTTTTGACAGGGAAAGCGGGCGTCAACAAAACAACCGGATCTGGATGACATCGTTTTACCTGAGACTTCCTCACGAAAATTATGAAAATGTGGCTGCGGCCTAGGCGCGGGGGGGGGGGCGTGCACCAGGGGGCCCAACAATAACTATTCTTTAGAATTAATAATGTTCAACAACAACAACAACACCAACAACAACACCAACAACAACAACAACAACAACAACAACAACAACAACAGCAACAACAACAACAACAAAACATGTCGCCTGCGCCCGCTACACACCGCTGCGCGGAAGACCGCCTCAAGGGGGCCTGCTTCGAGGGGTGCTCACCAGGTCGTTCCCGAGTGGCTCCTTCCCTGGTGGTCTGGGAGTACTGTCGCCCCCTTGGTTCTAGGAGAGGCGTCGGCGCATGTCGTTAGATAGGCCCTGTTGAGAAGGAGGAGCAGTATTTCCGGATATTGGACAGTGTTGAGACACAGATGCTATGCACGTTCCGTGCACGAGCAAACGGTCCGCACGCGGCCACACCTGGCTTAGTTGGCGCCAATTGCGCCACTCGGTCGAGGCTCGGGCGGTCACGTCCCCGCGGAACCGAATGCCTGCCGCTCTTCGGCGTCAGGCGCTGTACAAGGCGCGTTGCATCGCACGGAAAGCAGCGCCCTGCGGCGTTGCAGGAAGCAGACTGCAACACAGAACGTGCGATCGTCCTCCCGCCCTCCCGCGCCGCGAACGTTGCGCGCGTGGTCGCCGCAAAATTCATGTTCGGCCTGTGCGTGGTCGATTCTACCTCAACTCCCATATCCCGGGGCAGCGGCCAACATGGAAGTACGGGGGGGGCTAACCTGGTCGTCCCCATGTGGTTCCTTCCCTAGCGGGTTGGGGGTACTTTAGCCCCCTTGACGCGAGGGAAGGCATCGACACATGTCGCTAGATCGATGTACTTTCTTATGTAGTTGAGAAGTTGTGGCGTTTTCGCCTTTGCGGCTAGCCAACGCTCCACGACGGCCCAAGAGGCCTCCAAGATCGTCCAAAGACGGCTCAAGAGGCCTCCAAGAGGGCCCCAAAACGGCCCAAGACATGCTCATGAAGGCTCCAAGAGGGGGGCCAATTTGGGGGGGGCGAACGTATATGTCGAGCTATTGGCCCCGAGGGGCCCCAAGGAGGCCTAGAGAGGCCACCAGAGGGGGCGGCCCCCCATGAAGCCCCCAGGAGACCCCAAAGACGCCCCCAAGAGGCCCCCGAACTGCCCCCAAAAGCCCCCGACTGCTCCGAAGAGACCCCAAAGAAGCATCCGTGAGAACTCTGAACCACAACCCAGGCACGGTGGCGGGATAGACCGAAGGCCATTATGTCGAGAATACGTACGTATACACATGTGTATACACGCACGGGCTGAACTGTCCCTTCACAGACGCGCAAGCAAACATGCCTGTTCACTTGACCGCCCGACGAATCATGTCACTGAGACTGTGTTGGAGCAGACGGACGAGGTCATGTGGCTGGCTATCCCAGCAAGAGGCAACAAAAAGACCTGCGCGTTGAAGTGATGCATGGTGTGGGTCCAACAGCGTACGCAGAACAGTTTGAATGCATCCCCCCTTCGTACGTACATGTGCGAGAGCGCGGGCATGCACCTCGTAAGTGCGTGCGAGCCTACGTGCAAATCTGATACGCGTGCTCTCATGGTGCCCACGCGCGCCAGGAGGCCGAGCGCACCGTCCTCGAACACATGCGTCCTCGCAGCGCGCATGAGCAGGCATTTGCAATGCGCATGCAAAATCTTATAGGAACGCGGTCTTGCGAGTGTCATGGTGGCACAGCAATGCGAACACGAAGTGCGCAACGTGCCAGGAGGGAGGCGCCTCAGATGCCCAGGCAGGTTACCAGTGGCCCCAGGCGCACATGGCCCCAGGCGAGCCGAATCGTTCGCAGGAGCCACAAGAGGCACCGCGCAGCATCGATCATTTTTGGGGGGGAGGGAGCGGTGTGTCACCACATTCTGGACGACAGCCTTCGCGCGCGCTCTCTCGCTTGGCGCTGCAATCCAAACAGCAGTTCGACGGGCCTCCTCTGCTGTTGCTACTTGGCACCTTGACAACATGTGATTGTTGTGCGGCTTGCGCCTGGAGGGAAGAAGGGCCCCGCCTGGAAGAAGCCATCTTGGCCCGGCGGCGGCGCCTGGGAGCATCAGAAGTCTCTGCAGCTCAAGGAATGGCTTCAACTGTCCTCGTGGTTGCATCGCGGCGTCATCCATGCATGTATCTGCATGTATACACACCAGAGCCACCCGCGCGCTTCGCGCGCTGAGGCTCTAGTCATAACTGCGCCATGCTTTGCGGCTCTCGTTTTCGCTCGTCTGATCTGCGCCACCGCAAAGTCCGCCGTGTGTGGGCGTGGCAGAGCCTCCACCCGCCTCGCCCCCCTCCCCCTCCTCCTCTCTCGTCGTCGTCGCCTCCTCCTCCTCCTCCTACTCTTCCTCCTCCTACTCCTCCTCCTCCTTTCCTCTTTATCCTTTTTTCATCTTCCTCCTCCTCCCCCTCATCCCCCCAGCACCCCCGCTCCTGCCGTTACAATTCCTACGCATTTGTCCCTTACTCAGTTGCCATTCCGCCTCGTCCTCTTTCGTTTCCTCTTCCTTCTCCCCCTACTCCTCCTGTTCCATGCTCTGCGGATCCTCCCCCCCTCATCCTCCTTATCTTCCTCTTGCAGCTACTCATCTTCCTCCGTCCTCCGACTTCTCCGCCAGGACGGTCCCGAAAAGGCCTGCGGGAACACACGAACGACTGCTCTCAGAAGGAACCTCTTGGATACTGCTGGGGGTTCTGTAGCGGTTTTACTGGCGGGCTCTTGGGGGTTTCTTGGGGCTCCGTTAGGCCTTCCGGGAGGGTGCCGGGTCGAGGTAGGATGTCCGAGTGAGAGCGTCAGGGTTATAGTGCTAGACCCAGGGTATGGTAAGGCTAGGGTATTACGATGAGGGGTAGGGCGAAAGACTCAGGACTTGGGTGTGACGATGGAGTCGTGGGCGAGGGTAATATTTAGAGATATGCGTTCGGTGAGGAATGAGGCGGCAATGGCAAGGTGTTAGGGCAAGGCCAGATGCCAGGTGGACGCCCTTGTGTTGATGGATTCGGGGATTCTTCGGGGGCCTTCAGGCTCTTAGCCTACACGGCATGCGCACGCGTCGTTCGGAGGGGTGTTCTGGGATTACAAACAATGTATCGAAGGGAATATGATGGATCCAGAGACAGGAGGGCCTCTTCCAGCATCTCTGGAACTTCCAGGACGTACTCTGATCCCCTTCCTCCACGCCATGTCGCACCCCCAGACGTGTTGGTCGGTCGGGCCCGGCACTTCGTCGCCATGTATGATCCTGGATCTTGAAACCTGCAACAATTTCATGGATGGAGAGCGGTTCCTGTTCAAACTGTGGCTCTCGCCTTGGCGCCGCGCACAATCGTTTTCAAACTGTGGCTCTCTCATTAGCGCCGCGCACATTCGTCTTACATGCAAATTGTACGAACTCGCATGACCAGATCCAAAGAATGGCGCTTTGGTATAATTAAAGGTTGTCAGGACGCAGCAGCCACACTGATTCGGTGTGTTGAAGTCCCAGGAACACTGTTCTGACAGCGCGTAACAGTCATGTTGATTCGCGGCGTTGAGGTAGCAGAGGCTGCGGGTTGGCACGATCGGGGATTCTCAGACGACTATCTTCTAATGCGCCACTTCCCACTATGAGAACGACTTCTTTCAGGGACCGATGAAGAGGGAACTTGGGGGAGGGTTTATTGCAGCATTGTTGATGCAGCTTGGGTTTACACTGGTCCTTCTCCTCGTCTCTTCCTCCTCCTCCTCCTCCTCCCCTAATCCCCCGTCCCCTCCTCTTCCGAAATCTTCTGCTCCTCCTGATCGTTGTCCTCATCCCTCTTTTCCCTCTCCTTCTTGTTCCCAGCCATCCTGTGGTGTTGGGTACTCGTTTTGAAAAGACAGCGCCCCGCGTCCCTCCACCTCTCTTCTCCTCTCTTCTCCTTCTCCTCCCCCTCCTCCCTCCTCCCATCCGCCTCGTCACCTCACTGCGTTTCACCCACCCAGTACACCGTTTCGTGGCCTCACAGGGAGCTCACCCGAAGGCTCCAGTGGCACATGCCGAAAGCGACAATGCCAGCCAAGACAACGTTTCGTGGCCCCAGAGGGAGCTCCACCGAAGGCTCCAGTGGTACAGGCCGCATGCGTCAACGCCACCCAGGACAACGTTTCGTGGCCCCACAGCGAGCTCCACCGAAGACTCCAATGACACAGGCCGCATGCGTCAACGCCACCAAGGACAGCGCTTCGTGGCCACAAAGGGAGCTCCGCCGAAGGCTCCAGTGGCACAGGCCGCATGCGTCAACGTCACCCAGGACAGCGTTTCGTGGCCCCATAGGGAGCTCCACCGAAGGCTCCAGTGACACAGGCCGCATGCGTCAACGTCACCCAGGACAGCGTTTCCTTGCCCCAGAGGGAGCTCCACCGAAGGCTCCAATGGCACAGGCCGCATGCGTCAACGCCACCCAGCACAGCGCTTCGTGGCCCCATAGATGGCTCCACCGAAGGCTCCAGTCGTACAGGCCACATGCGTCAACGCCACCCAGAACAACGCTTCGTGGCCCCAGAAGGAGGTCCACCAAAGGCTCCAATGGCACAGGCCGCATGCGTCAACGCCACACAGGACAACGTATCGTGGCCCCACCCCATAGGGAGCTCCACCGAAGGCTCCAGTGGCACAGGCCGCATGCGTCAACGCCACCCACGGCAGCGTTTCGTGGCCCCACAGCGAGCTCCACCGAAGACTCCAATGACACAGGCCGCATTCGTCAACGCCACCAAGGACACCGCCCTCAGGGAGCTCCACCGAAGGCTCCAGTGGCACAGGCCGCATGCGTCAACGCCACCCGGGACAGCGTTTCGTTGCCCCCCAGGGAGCTCCACCGAAGGCTCCAATGGCACGGGCAGCATGCGTCAACGCCACCCAGCACAGCGCTTCGTGGCCCCATAGGGAGCTCCACCGAAGGCTCCAGTGGCACAGACCGCATGCGTCAACGCCACCCAGAGCAGCGCTTCGTGGCCCCAGAGGGAGCTCCACCGAAGGCTCCAATGGCACAGGCCGTATGCGTGAACGCCACACAGGACAACGTATCGTGGCCCGATAGGGGGCTCCACCGAAGGCTCCAGTGGCGTCAACGCCAACCACGGCAGCGTTTCGTGGCCCCACAGCGAGCTCCACCGAAGACTCCAGTGGCACAGACCGCATGCGTCAACGCCACCCAGGACAGCGTTTCGTGGCCACATAGCATGCGTCAACGCCACCCAGAACAACGTTTCGTGGCCCCACAGGGAGCTCCACCGAAGGTTCCAGTGGCACAGGTCGCTTGCGTCAACGCCACACAGGACCAGGTTTCGCGGCCCCACAGGGAGCTCCACCGAAACTGGTACCCACAATGCGGTACTCGCGACTGCAAAACGTTGGGTCCTTCGTCAAGCTAATTTTCCGCTCTCTCCTGTTCCCTCTCCTTCGTCGCCGTGTTCTCTCCGCCATCTCCTTGTACCCCGTCCGTCATCCCCTCTCCGCCGTCCTCCCTTCCGCCGCCTCCTCCCCAATCCTCCCCTGTGAAGCCGAAGAGAGGCGGAGAGGGCGGTTGTCCAGGCGGGGTAGGTAGCCGGCCAAGGTCCTCCAAAATGTGTCCCAGGACCACTTCCAGGGTCCAAACGCACCAATTTTCGGAGATTACACAGTCCCCGGGCGCGAAAACGGTCCCCGGATACAGAAAAAGAACAAGAACCTTCCAACCTCGATGGAACCAGCGCGCCTTGCCAAGATCCGCTCGTAGTGATTGCCCAGACCCCTTACAGGGTCCAGCCGCACCAATTATTTTAGCTGCTTCCCGTCGTGGCGACGAGGAGCGTCCCAGAGGGCGACAAGACAAGGCTGCTCCCAGCCGTGAGCGCGCGCTGCAGAGACGCAAAGCTAGGAGGGAAAGTGGAGGGAATGTTCAGGAGAAGCATAGAACAAGGGAGGAGAGGCGATCTCCGAAAGGATCCTGGGGCGAGTTTCGGGTGTCTTTGGGCCTCTCTAGGGCATCTCGGGGACGACCGGAGGCCTCGTGGGGGCGTCTGGGAGGGCTCCGGGAAGGTCATGGGGGCAAGGTGGGAACTTCACCCCTGAAGGGAGTGCCCGACGATCTCTCTTTGCCGTCACTTGGGGTCTCTTGAGGCTCTCTTGTGGCCCTTTTGGGGCTGTGTGGGACCATCTTAAGCGTTTCCTGGGCCGTCTTGGGAAAATTCTGGGGCCTCTTGACCCGTTTTTGGGCATTCTTGGAGGCCTCTCGGTCCGACGTGGAATCGGCGCAGCCCGAAAAGCGAGTATGCAAGAAATGTGCGCTTCCCCAGAAAGGCGTCTCACGTTTTTGGCCGCCTGGTGCGCTCCGGGGGAGGTTGGCGCATCCTGGAGGCTTGTTGGGCGAACTGAGAAAATCTTGGGTCGCGCCGGGGCGCTCTTGGACCATCTTGGCGGTCTCCAGGACTTTCTGGAAGCCATCTGGTGCCGTCTTTGAGCGAGCTGGGGAGACCCCAGGGGACCCCGGCGCAGCCATGGAAGACCGAGGTCAAGCTGGACCCCCGGGATCTGGTATTTTTAGGTCCTTCGGGAACCGTTCGAAAAAGTCCTCCAGCCCTGCCGCGCCTTGCCAGGCAGCGAAAAGCCCAAAGGCAACGCAAAACGGCCTCAAGACGGCCCACGGCGCCCCCAAGACGGCCTAAGAGGCGCCCGGGCCGCCTCAAAAAAAAATTCAGGAGGGCCCCCAAGACGCAAACATCTTCCCTTTCCCATTGGAAAGCGTACATGTTCAGCGTATCCGCTTGCTGTGTCGTATCAGCGTTAATTTGAGGGGGGGGGGGGGCAAACCAAATACTTCGCCTAAGGCGAAACCCATATCCAACTCTGTTGTACCGTAGTAACGATAGCCCCAAAGAGTAGGAGTGAGTCGCGGGAGCGACGGGCCATGTCCAGCGAATGAGTTTCCGGTTTCAACCGCAAATCGTGTGCCTCGCGATGAGGCGCAATCATATCGTGGCGGCCTGCCGCTTGAACACACACGGCCGCGGACAGACGCTCGCTACCTCTCGCTTTTGCCTGACGTCCTTTAGAGTCGGGGGGGAGGAGACGAAACGCGAGTTCGCCGCCAGCTATACAGCAGAACGCTATAATACACAAGGTAGGCAGCAGAAGGCGGGCTCGACAAGGCGGGTTGGCCCGCATGCAAGATACCTTGCACGCAAGTTACCTCGCAGGCAAGCTACCCTGCATATAGCTTCTCTTCAGGCGGCTCAGGCGATCTTGTCTGGCCAGCCCTGTATGGAGTGTCGTTTTACGTCATGCTTGAAGGATTGCGTTTCTCCCATGACTTATAGGAGCATGTTTCTGTCGATGCTCCCTTTGGTGTGGCCACCCGCAGTCATATCGCGAGTGTCACGCTTCTGCACGCAGTTCACGAGACCTCGCTCCATCATTTGTCGCATCCAACTGATGCGCCCCAAGTGTACATTCCGTCGGTTTCTCCAGGTCTGTGCTTGACAAGGACATAAAGACAGATTCTGCGTCGATGGTCAAAGTGACCTTAATGCTCAGGCCGCCCATCTCAAGTGCGTCCTTCAACTGAGTGGGTGTCAGCGGCCCTGCGTGGAAGACTAACGATCGTGGGATAGCAGTCCTCCAAAATGTGGGCTGCTGCACGTGTTTCCGCTGAGTAGCTCGAGCGGGCCTGCAAGCGATGAGACTTGCAGTGCGCGTCGACGAGATGGACGACGGGCTTGCCAGCGCGCGCGCGTCCACACCGCAGCAGGCTTGCCCCGCGAATACCATAGCCTTCGACCTCGTCATCGGCATCTCCGTTCAGACGTCAGTAACCGGAGCCGCTGTGCAGGTCGACCTCGCCCGTCGGAGTCATCGCTTGATCGTCGATCTTCTTTGGGCAGGCCTGCAGCTTCCTGGTAATCGCGCTCAGTCGTCGCCCGTGCATGGCGGTCGGTTCTTGGACGCGCTGTAGCGATGAAACATGCACCATTAACGATGCTTGTGCGATAAGGGTGCAAGCCAAAGCACCTCTGAGGCTGACGAACATGTCGGTGGCCACCTTCGATGCCTTGGCCTCGGCGTCTGCGCCCGTGAGTTCATGGTCGTAGATAGGGCGGAGCTGTTTTATATGTTCGTCTTGGTCAAGTGTAGCAGCGCCGTCGCCGTCCTTCGCGCGCCTCGCGGCACAATTGGTAAATGTGTGTTCGTTGAGTTTGCATTCACCATACATATCCTCAACGCACATTACGTACCTGTCGATAGTGTCCGCAGTACCGTCCATGTTTATATCATCGACATGCTTGGCTGCAAGAAGGTCAGAACTTATCTCGAACTCCCCATGGTAGGACGTGGGTTTAAGACCGAGCCTTCTTGTGGTCTTGCTGAGGTTCAATGAGAAGACTCTTCGTGCATCCGCAGTGCCAGTGCCTGGTTTGAGGCACTGTAAACAGTGTCTCGACTCATCGTGGCGCTCGAATCCGGAGGGGTCTGAGCGCAGATGCCGACCCAGGTGGCAGGGTAAAACGGACCACGCGTTCCTTTTCACGGGTTGCTTCAGAAGTTCCTGATAAGCGAGTTCCTTCAGGAAAGCCATGCTGATGTCAAAGAAAGCAATGATCCACTGCTTCCTGCACGCCGCCGCGCTGGCCAGTAGTCGCTGACTTGACCGCTGCGCCGTTCCTGAGAACGCCTCCACGTCGAAGGCTTCGAGGTCCACGAAAACCCGTAGTACCAAGCGCATGCGGATGGTACATTCCATCTCGCCATTCTCGTTCTTGACGAACTTCCATGTATATGCGCATATCGAGGCCACGATGTTTGACGCCTTGAATACTTCTTGTGTTTTGAAGCACTCAGTGTCAACCATGTCTTGAGTTCAGTAAAAAGGGTCACCGGCACCTTGACTGGATCAGCCTCGATACTAGCACTCGTGAACAAAAATCACCCTCCTGAGTGACTGCGGCTCGTCGAGCTGCAGCGGCCACGTGAGCTCGCGCAGTGGTCGCGCGAGCGAAGTCCAATATTCTGCGCCGCTGTTCGGATAAGACTACCTGCGACATGTCTGCCGTGAAGAAATAATGTACATATTGTCCTTGCTCGCCAGAGTACAATCCGTAACTGTCGTCTTCGTCCGTGGAGCAATTGGACATGATATGCCTCCGTTGCGTCTGTGTCCTGTGGGTCACCCCACGTAGGCAGGCGCCCCCGCTGTTCTTCAGCTACTGTGACCAACACGCTGTTGTCAGTGATCATCTGTGTGGGTGCAGTGTAGAGGTCGTCTACTGGAGTTGCCTCCAGTCGTGTTCTCTTTCATCTTGTAGTTCTGTGTACCACACTTCTATAATGTGTGCATCGAAATCCGCCTCTGATTCCTCGTAGATGGTGGGAACCCGTCCGTCTTCCAATGGTGGTTCGACTTCTGGGGCCTCCCTGGCGTCGTTGCCTTGTATTGGTACGTCGGCCAGTTATTCGCACTTCGTCATGTCTTGGTCGGAAGCCCCTTGAGGTTTGGTGAACTTCAGGCACTGGATGATCCTTGAATCTGCTGATCCAATTAAACCTTGTATGTTTGGGGCAGTGCCTTCGGTTTCGTAATAGTGGGAGCCTGGGTTCACGTCGTTGTCATAGCGCGCCAGTGTACAACTGTCAGCATAAGTCACCGGAGGTACTTTGCGCATGCTCTTTGCCAACCTGACAGAGACTACGTCCCCAATGCGAAAGAAGTTCCTGATGAGGTACTGAAGAGCTAAATACAGCTTAGGAGATAGTCGGCTTGCACTCGCCATCTGGGGCATGGGGCATTCCGTCCTTGGTCGAGATGCGTCCAAATGTAAAACCAAGTCGCCCGCAGGTAGACGGGCTACGAATGCCAACGCAGTCCGCAGCACCGTGCTGTCCGAGCCAATCTCTCGAACGATCAAGGATTCAATGCGTAATGAGTGTCGTGCGTCGCCGTGCTGGACTTGAACGTCGCGGCCCCCCGTTCTTACGATGACCCGACCCCTGTCGGAGCCATTCCGTGCGATCGGGAAGGGGCCATTCTAGCCACGTCAGCCGTAGTAGTGGGGCTATGATAGTCAACCAGATCTCCTTCGTCATAGTGATGCTGACCAGTGGTAGTAGTCTTGGTACGTAGTGCAAGGTTCGTCTTTGCTACTGCAGTGGAGTAGTCGCCTCAATGCATACCCGACGGACAGTCTCTTATCGAGAATGGTCGGATGTTTCTGTCTGCTGTTCGTGGTCCAGAACAGGCAAGTCGGGCAGCATCGCCAGTTGTCGGCCGAATAGTGCATAGCATGGAGATGCCTCATTGCAGAAGGTAAACGCACCGGCGGCAAACAAGGCTTCATGCAGTAGACGGGTGAACACAATACGTAGGTCTAACATGTTAAGTTCAAAGTTCAGCCTCCATGACGTGAAATCGGTGTCGTAGCATGTCGCTCCTGGCTTCGATTGCCGTAGCGCGTTGTCCACGCGCACGTATCCTCAGCTCAGCGCCTGTACCCTTAAGGACTGCCTTTACGGTGTCGCTAGTGAATGGCACTTTCCCCATCGGAGAAAATACTTCGACAGGTCCGAACTGCATCCAGCACTGATGGTATGCGGCGTCTAAAATGCTGGTCATGGTTTTGTCTGGCATCTCGATTCCAGCGCCGCATCGAATGCAGCGATCGATTCTATGAATGCATTGTGTTCCTGTCAATAGGACATCATATCGCATTCGATTTCGCCCTTAAACTTGCAAGGTAGTGCAGTGGACGGCATGGCGGTATGTCCTGGCTTCTCCCAAGCCCTGCGCTCCCGGCATGTGTCACAGACGCCTTTTTCTGACATTTAGCCTGACGTTGCCCAGGCCAGCCTTGGTTCAGATGAGTCTTATCTTAAGCTCTGTGGCGTGGAATCACCGCAAGTGTAGTTTTCGCAACTCGCGCGTTACCACGCTTGGGTCAAGGCCACGCAAATTCTATAGGTTATTTTGCACCTCGAACCTTGACCTGTCTGGAAGCCTTGGGCGAGCAGCAGGGTAACCCATAGGGGGTGGTGGAGGTGGATCCCCTCCATCCTTGCTGTCGTTCTCATCTAGCCACTATTTGTGGTAGTCGTCTGCGGTCGTCCGAGCTGCCTGCTCCATTCGAAGCAGGTTGCCCCGCAGCCGGTTCAGCAGCATGTCTGCCTACTGTGATGTCGTGGCTGCTGGCGCCTGCTGTTGGTCCAGCTCTGGAACCTGGCCTCGGAACTCATGGCCGCGCGGTTTGTTTTGCGGCTGGTGCCTTGGATGCAGCTGCCGCCGCAGGTTGTGGTGCGTCGGAAGCAGCTGCCGCCGTACGTGGTGGGGCTGCCGGTTCGGCAGGGGCCGGAGGCTCCTGTCCGTGGTTGTCAGGCAGCTTCCACGGCTCGGCAAATGTGCATTTGCCAGGCGCATGTAGGTGACCAGGCTGAGCCAGACCGCAGTACTTCTTGCAGCTTGGGCATTCCCAGTAGTAATCCTCCTTCTCGTACCAACTACAGTGTTCAGGGTCTCTGTCGTGCGATGGGGAGTGCATGTTCACGTGGTCCGCACATGCTGGACATCCCCATCTTCCCGATGATGGTCCCATGGTCAATCCGTCAGGATGTCGAAGGGTAGTTGGGTCATCCAAATTGAGTCCGCGCGTGATTGTAACAAGAACAGATGACGTATGAGGATGATCATGAAAAGGGATAGCGATTTACTGAGAACATGCCGCGTGCACTTTGAAATGCTTCACCGAAGAGGGATTGCATCTTCTGAATATACTGGGCTGCCCTGGCCAGTTCCCTGCTGTAAACTGAGGCATGTTGCTGATGGCCCGCGCACCGCTGTTCTCGAAGGGTGTTAGCAATAGGGCGTGGTTCGCCATTACCGTACTCGGTTTTCGCATTACTTCACCATGGGGGTCACGTGGACTCGTGGTGCACTGGTCCACGTTGATTTTGCGGGTGCCCTTGCGTTTGGCCAAGGTCGTCCATGGCGGTCTTTCATCTACCCAAACGCCCACTCGTTTTTCTCGCAGATAAAACCGACGGAGGTCGTCTTAGCGCACGGCAACCCTTCAACAAAACTTGACGTGTGGAGAGTCATCCTTGTGATGCTCATGCCACGTGTCATAATTAACCGTTGCGTTGCAGACAGAACGTAATCCAGTTGCTCTGCAGTTGGGTTGTAATATAACAATATTCACAACACATGTCCAAGTAATGCATGACTGCATCCTGGGCTTCCTTGTTTCCAAGGTCAACGTAAGAACGCTTGTCGAGGGCCCCCCTGAGGATAAACCTCGGCTCAAGGCTAGCTGCGATGTTCCCCCATTACCTTCACACAGTTCCAGCATGTCTACCCTGTTGCTTCGTCCGCGACACAAGGTTGGGATTATGGAGAACACATCAGCATGTGTATCCGCAGGTAGCCCCACTGGTAGTGCAATGAAGGCTTCTTCGTCTTCGTCACTGTCGGCGTCTAAGGGGGCGTCAGTGTAGTATGCTCCACGTCTAAGGCCCTTCAGGTCCTCGCCACAGTCGTCGCTGCCGTCTTCGACCGTCTTAGGTATCTTGCGTGGTTTGATGCCGGCTCCTTTGTGAGCTTTCTGCTTGCTTTCTGCTTTATCCAGGCATCGGCGGGTAAATATGTCTGTTGTTGTTCATTCTCGGGTGAAGTAAGTGTCGGACAATCGGGAATAGGGGCAACGCGCGGCCGCGCTCAATCGAGGCGGGGAAGACCATCGTCATCGACGGTCGTAACTCGCCTTGGGCGCGGTCGCTGTTCCTCGTTTCCGAGTAGGACTGGTGACGGAGGCTCCCAGCACAGTCGAGTACGAATGTTCGTCACACCGCTGGGTCATGGTGCATTGTAATTGTACCCGATAAGTTGGTCCTGAGCCTGGATGTCCTGTATGACAATATGGCTGTCAAGGTTCATCCCCACCCGTCGTGCCACATGGTCCTTCTGAGGGCCATTCTTGGGAGACTGGACGTATGTCCGAACTCCTTTATCCACTCGAGTGTGTACGCTGAGGTGTACAGCACTTGCATAATTTCTCTGTGTTTTATGGCGGCCTATTTGGTCAATCAGCCTTGCAGTCATGATAGCGATCAGTTTGTTTCGCCATTTCGCCCTCTGGGCGCCTTGGCCGCGCCAGTCTAACTCACGTCCTGCATGGTGAGCAGGCTTCCCTGCGACTTGGCGCGTGCATGTCCACAAATTGGCGGGGATGCGCGTGTAGGTGGTTGCCATCTGTGCGCACGAACCGCTCGGCAAGCGACTGGAGCAATAGACTTTCTGACCAAATTGACAACAACGCATTCGCATGACCTGCCAGCCAAAATATTCAACAGCATCGCGTATGGGACTCATTCTCCAGAAGTAGCCTGGAGGTCCCACAAGTACAATAGATATGCGAAAAGCCCGAGCTTTGACCACGAGAATTTGGATGCGTTGGCAACGTGGCCCCGCCCGCTTTCCAAGCAGCCGCACGTGCCAGTCAGCGGGCGCTGCCACCCACAGTAGTTGGTAATCCCCCGAGAGTAAGCCACCAAGTACTGTGCACCAATAAAGGTCATAACCTCTGCGTGTACATCTCGGTCGCACATGTATCCTCGAGCTCGGAGTTCAGCGCGGGCTGTTCGCAAATCTTCAATGACAAGGGCACGAGAGTGATATTGATGAGATGAGTGACCCTTTTCTGCGGCAGCCGCACAGCCAGGTCCGCCGCTGCCCCTGGCGCGCGCAGCCGGCGCCTGGGAAAGGCATGCAGGTGCCCCCGCGCCTGAAGACAGCATCTCAGCGTGCGGCCTGTCTGGGCAAGCGCGAGTGGCCGTGGCGCGCGCCTGCCCCCGTCGCTCATTTCAAGCGGTGGGGGCGTCAAAATGCCCGTGCCATGGGCCCCTGAGCCGCTGCTCGAAGTAAAGATATCCCACTTCTCGGAAGTGTCGCTCGGTGCAGCGGGTTGCCCCGCAGTGGCAGGCTGCCCAGCGTGGCTGTTGGGTGGCGCCCGCTTGCTGCCCTCCTCGTAGATGGCCTGATAGACCTTCGCCTGGAAGTTCCTCACAGCGAAATCCCGATCGGCAGGCGTGGGTTTGCCACTGTACATCGTGTTCCTGCACCACCACGTCTTGAGGGCGTTGTCCACCATAGACTGGATCGCGCATGAGAGCATGTCCGCATTACTGGAGAAGCTGATGCCATTGGCGCCCTGGAACATCATGTATGCGCGGGCGTCGGCAGAAGCAGGTGCCCCCGCGCTGCTAGAAGCAAGTTGCCCCACAATCGGCTCCATATCCGTGGTCTCATTGATGAGCGCGGGCGTCTCCTCACACTGAGGGTTGGCCGTGATGGTAAAAACTGTCGAACCATCGGCCTCCGCTGGTACCCCGTACTCGTCAACCTTGATCGCAAGGTGCCCTGCTGGTGTCTGTATCAGATCCAGCACCCTGGCGCCCTTACCAAGGAGGAGCATGTGCATGTCTGTACCTGGGATGACCATCTTTCCATGTCCCTGTTCAAGAATCAGGATGGCGCGCGTGTTCGCCATGCTTCTCAGCCTCAGGTTTGCGGGAAGATTCTCGCCAGACCCCTCTCTCCCGCATTGGCTGAGTAGGTGTCTAGCCTAGCAACAGCGGGTGCCCCCTCGGTGTCGCCTTTGTTTTTGCAAGCGATTGTACAACGCATTGGCGTTCTGCAACCTGCGGCTTCGCTGCCCACTCTGGCCACGTACAAGATCTTCTTCGCGTCCAGATTTCTTGATGCCGTGACCATGCAAGCGCGAAGCTCGTTCAAATATCTGCGCAGTTTTCGCACCAATGACGTTTATGGTGCTGCCGATGTCCAGCAATGTCGGCAACATTCCATCAATCATGGCTCCACTGTTCGCTGCTAAGGCTAACTCACGTCTTTCACCGAATATGCCCGGCACAGCGGACAGCGCTGTGCACGCCCTCACGGCGCCTTTGATCCAGCGCCCACTGGCCCCTCGCCATAGAACCGCATGCGTTCATGTACCCCCTGGCCCCCTCCTCTGTGGGGTACTCATCATATCGATAGGGGTGCAGCTACATAAGCGGCATGTTCTCAAAGGTGTCCTCGTCGGCGCGCACGGCGATCTGGCCATCTGCGTTGATCATCAGCACCGCGTGCAACATGTTGCGCTCAGATATGGCGCTGGCGCCGCCGTAGCGGGTGTCCCCGCGCTCTGCCATGTGGCGCGGTGGATTTCTCCATGCGTCTCAGCCACGCATCATTAGCAGGTAACCCCGCAGGCGTCGTTGCAGCAGGTGCCCCCGCAACGGCGGCTGACTCGGCTACCAGCGGCGCCTGCGCATCCGCAGATGGCGCTGTTGTTGTTGGGGCTGGCCACGCGCATGGAGGCGCAGCAGATTGCCCCGCAGGGGCAGCAAGTGTCCCTTCAGTAGCTGTAGAGCCGGTCATCATGGCTGCGATACGTTTCAGCTCTTCACGAAGGTATCTGGGTTCATATGCCCCGCGGAGTATTTCCCCATGCCGATCCGCTGCGTTGTGCTCCCCGGCACGGGCGCAATGAAAGACGCGCACTTCCCTTCCTGCAATCCCACCCTGCCACCCTTGAGGAGATAGGCGGGCACTTTTCTTGTACATCAGTGCGCCACGTCCTGCGTGCTCGGCAAGTCCGTTGTGCCTGAGTGAAACGACTGCACCGCGCAGGACGATGAGGGCCCGTGGGGCCCAACCGGGGGCCTCGTGGAGGCGAAGGGGGAAGCCCCGCAGATGAATCCAGCCCGTGGGGCGTGACCATCAGCCTCGTGGAGGCGCGAAGGGGGGGCCCGGGAGGCGGGCCCAGCCCGTGGGGCGTGGACCGCCAGCCTCGTGGAGGCGAAGGTGCAACCCAGGAGGCGGCCCCGGCCCGTGGGGCGTGGGCCGCCAGCCTCGTGGAGGCGAAGGGAAGACCAAGGTGGTCCCGGCCCGTGGGGCGTGGACCACCAGCCTCGTGGAGGCGAAGGTGCAACCCGACAGGCGGCCCCGGCCCTTGGGGCGTGGGCCGCCAGCCTCGTGGAGGCGATGGGAAGACCCGAAGATGACCCCGGCCCGTGGGGCGTGAACCATCAGCCTCATGGAGGCGAGTAGCAGGAGCGCGCCAGCGGCGGCGGCCCTCAGTCTTCAGGCGCCGCAATCTCCACCACCACTCCCGTTGCGGGAGGGCGGGCGGGAAAAAGCAAAGAGTATCGAGTTCGATCCGCGTGGCTGCATCGAACAACAATCTGGCATAGGAGCGCAGGGAGCAGGATACAATAATATATGATGGGGCAAGGTGGATACACAATGAGACAAGCCACCCACCAACCATGCATTAGGCGTGCAATTGTCCTCAGTTGACCTGTCAATAACGGACACGCACTTCCCTTCCTGCAATCCCACCCTGCCACCCTTGAGGAGATAGGCGGGCACTTTTCTTGTGCATCAGTGCGCCACGTCCTGCGTGCTCGGCAAGTCCGTTGTGCCTGAGTGAAACGACTGCACCGCGCAGGACGATGAGGGCCCGTGGGGCCCAACCGGGGGCCTCGTGGAGGCGAAGGGGGAAGCCCCGCAGATGAATCCAGCCCGTGGGGCGTGACCATCAGCCTCGTGGAGGCGCGAAGGGGGAACCCGGGAGGCGGGCCCAGCCCGCGGGGCGTGGACCGCCAGCCTCGTGGAGGCGAAGGTGCAACCCAGGAGGCGGCCCCGGCCCGTGGGGCGTGGGCCGCCAGCCTCGTGGAGGCGAAGGGAAGACCAAGGTGGCCCCGGCCCGTGGGGCGTGGACCACCAGCCTCGTGGAGGCGAAGGTGCAACCCGACAGGCGGCCCCGGCCCTTGGGGCGTGGGCCGCCAGCCTCGTGGAGGCGATGGGAAGACCCGAAGATGATCCCGGCCCGTGGGGCGTGAACCATCAGCCTCATGGAGGCGAGTAGCAGGAGCGCGCCAGCGGCGGCGGCCCTCAGTCTTCAGGCGCCGCAATCTCCACCACCTGGCGAAGCCGCGGCGAGTGAGAGAGCAAATTGATAGGGCGACGGGCACTTTCGACAGAGGTTGGCTCCGTCGGGCGCGGGCGCTTCGCTGAGGAAGGTCGAAAGGCTCGCGGACGAGCCGAAACGCCAGCCGCAGCAGGTGCGCCACGACGGCAACGGCGTGTCCGGCGGGCTCGCGACGGCGTGGATGGTGCCGGAGGACTCTGACCGGACCCATCGGGACCAACCTGCCGGAGGCGCGGAGATCTTGACCTCCCGCAGCCGCGAGGTCGGTAGACCCCGTGCCTCTGCATGCGATTGCATCGAGGCCTCCAGGTTGGCGACGCGCCGTGCAAGTGGCTCGAGCTGTGCCTCTGGAGGCGGCTCTGAAGAAGAGCTCGCGGTGCGGCCCTGGCCGTCGAGCGGCAACTCAGTCAGCGCCTCTTCAACGTATTCCAACACCGTGCAGGAAGCCCAGCGTCCGACCGTCTGGATGCTTGAGAGCGGCCATAGGGATCGCGCGTAACGTTTGGCGCCAGACCGTCTCGCAGAATGGCCTCCTAGCACAGGGTGCCCGTCGACCGCGAGGCGTTGCCAACCCTGGATGACGGCGGCCTTGGACACCGTGCCGCCGGCGACGTCTGGGAAAAGCGGCTCTTCCAGCTCGCGCGCGTCCTGGGCGCGAGTGCCAGTGACGCGACGTCGCGCCTCAAGGTGCTCCACCAAATGTGCACGGGGCACGAAACCTTGTCGAAGGGGCCCAGCAAACAAGTGCATTTCAGTGCGACAGCCGCGCCAGCCCCCCAGGCGTCGGTCTTCGACACGGGAAGGCGCATTCGCACGCTCCCGGCCGAGGGAAAGTCGACGTGCGCAAGCCTTGCTGCCGCCAGTTCGATCTCCCTGAGCAGGAAGCGCGTGGCTACCACCCAGGCGCGCCACGGCGAGGCCAAGTCATGACCAGAAATGCCTTGCAACGACTCCAAGACATCAGTCGGCCGAAGCCCGTCTTCCCGCAACTCAGCGGCCTTGGACTTCGGGCCAATGCCTCGTCGGACTGACCGCTTGCACTGGTCGAATGCCCGAGCGAGCTGCTGCGATACAGGTGCGCCGCGTTCGATGTGCTCGAGCCGCAGCTCGTTGAGGTATTGTTCCGCAGACTTGAACCGAGCTCCCTTGAGAGCCGCAGCAACCGCATGCACGACGGCGACCTCCAGAGGGAAAGGCGCAGATACGTCCGGAATGGACGACGCCGCCTGCTCGGCCAATCTGCACACGTCAGCCCGCTTGCGGGAGACTGCCTCGCGGGAAGAATTCGCATAGAAATCTTGTCTGAGGGCACCCAGAGCACTCGCGAGGCGCACCGGATCGCCCGCTATGGACAAAGCTGCGTTGATGGAGCCCCTGGTGTGACCAGCATCTGGAGGTGGAGGCCTAGGGAAGTCACGTCTTTGAAGATCGACGCCACTAGCTCCAATGTCAACGTTGCCCTCCTGGCTGGGGTGCTGCACCAACTGACCGGCTCCTTGGGAAAGGATGCAGTGTGGTGATCTCCCGCGCGGCTGCGCCAGCGGCACGAATCTCGGCAGTGAGCCGCTCGCGGACGCGCCCGGAGCCAGACATGGGATCACAGGAGCGTGGGTGACCACACTCGTGGCTGGCACGCCCGCCCGCACATTGCTCCACCGTGCCGGAATCGGCGCGGGCGGCGTGCCCGAGCGTGAGGCGTACCGAGGGCGTTTGGGCTGGCCTCTGGGGGGCGCGTCCCCAGAACTGCGACGATCGCTCATGGCGAATCGAGCCGAAACTACAACGGAGGATCAATTAGATGAGAATTGTCTCATTCACGTGCCGCTCCGGCTGCGACGGCAACCTGGCTCCATACAAGCATGCGCCTCGCCGAGAGCTGAAACAGCAACGATTGGGATTCGCTGGCGTGCCATTCGGCCGGCACCTTTGATCAAGGCAAGCGTGCGCCTCGCCGAGAGTTCAAACAAAGACGTAAGCATGGCACTCGGCGTGCCATTCGGCTCCGACGCAGTGTCTGAGCCCGGAGCCCCATGCGCCTCGCCGAGAGCTAACAGAGACAGCTGCCAGGCACCACGGAAGCGTGCGCCTCGCCGAGAGCCCAATCAGAGACACAAGGCACTCGTAGCGTGCCATTCGGCCCTGAAGCAGAACCCGAGCCAGGAGCCCCATGCGCCTCGCCGAGAGCTTACTGAACGCATGGCTCGGGCGGCACAGGGACCCAACGGCGACGTACGCCTCATGAAGACCAGAAGGAGGCCTCACGAGTGAGGCCACGGCCGCCCGCTGCGCCTCGCCGAGGACTCGATCCAAGGGACGAGCGACGAAGACGATTAACTTCGCACGCGGCCAGATCTTCGCGACGCGGGTCCCACCGCCGGAGCGGCCGGCCGAAGGCGAGTCCCGGAGGAGGGCGACGAGGAAGTGGAACGAAGAAAGAGGAAGGGAGGGAGAGGGAGGGAAAGGAAAGGGGGAGGAGAGGGAGAAGAGGTGAAATCGATCTGCCTTGGTAGCCGAAGCGCTGTGCCGGGGGCGCGCGCCGAAGGCTGGCCGAGGGCCAACACTGGTTGGGGCAGAGGCCCAGAGGGGATCCTGGGCAAGAGCACCACGACCCTGGCGCGCGAAAATCTTCGCGCTTCACTATCAAGGGGGGCAGAAGGACAGGGCAAGGCGGAGGAGGGGAGGGACGGGGAGGAACGAGGAAAAAGGGAAAGGAGGAGGACAGGGCGGAGGAGGGGGGATATCTTCGCGCCCCGTGCCGTGGGAGATTCGCCCCAGCCGTCGGCGCCAGCTCGCTCCGTGAGGCGGCCGGTCGGGGACCGGGCCTTTGAGCAGCGAAGCAGAGCGAGGGAAGGTGAACGACCCACATTTTTCCCGATCGCACACGTGACAGTAACATGACATAAGCCTGCGCCCCCGGCCCGGGGGGCCGGGGCGTGCCTCCGGGAGGCGCGGTGGAACATGGCAACAAAAATATCATAAACATCACCCCTCTGCGGCAAGACGAAAAAAACACCCCTCTGTCGAAGCACGCGACGTGCCGTTCAGACACTGGCGGCAACTGTTGCCCATGCGCTGGCGCCCGATGTTGCTGCCCAGAGCTCCGGCTGGGCCCCCGGGGGGGGCAGTCGGTAGTATGAGCGAGGCCGGGCGGGCACTGGCCGGGCCTTCGCGCCGACCAGTTCCGCGGGCACTGCTGCGGCGCTCCCGGGAGCAGAACGCCTGGACAGCCAATCGGCCGCGACGTTCCAATGACCTGGAATGTGCGTGGGCTGTGCATCCCGGACGTCCAGGCTCTCCAATTCGAGCGCCAGTTCGGCCCCGATAAAATTCATCACAGGGGATGAGCTGGACAGCTTCCCTGCGAGGGCAAGGGCAGCGGAGTTGTCGCCGCGCAGGTCCACTGTGGTCGAGGAAGCCCGCATGAAGCGACCCCACAGTTTCAGGGCGACGAGGAGAGCGAGCGCCTCCAAGGCCTGCTGCGAGCTGGATGAGCCCCGGTGGACAAGAAGGAGCTTCTCGTCGTCATCCAGCACGTCGCTGTGGGCGTACTCCAAGACCCTGCCGGATGCGAGGTGAGCCAAGACCAGCCCCAAGCCCCAGGGAGAAGCGTCCACTATGACGACGGTGGCTGGCGGGGAGCGCACCCAAGATATGCGCCGGGTCACTGGCCCTTGCATGTCGCACCAGAGCGCCGTGAGCCACCGGACAGGCAAGGCGATCCGCTTGGCCGCCACCAGACCGTGCTTGGGGCGCGGGTCCTCTCTGCGAAGACGTCTGCGCTCCTCGGCGCCGGAGCGGATGTCCCCCTCTGCGGAGGCAGCGACCGCGTACATGATGGACACGGCCCAGCGGATGCGGGGGAGCAGGCCTGCAACCCAGGAGTGTTTACCTGTGCACCGCTTGAGCTCCCTGAAGCTGACCATTGCCCCAGAGGCCAGGAGCTCGAGGGAGGCCAGAAGCTCCGCGACCATGCTGGCCGGGATGGACACGGTGATCTCCCGGGCGGCGACGTCTGCCACTATGGAGGCCCCGATCCACACGACTGCGCTCCCCCGGACTGCCTTGTGCCATGCGATGCGGACACCCATGCCGATGAGCACCCACAGTGCGAGGCCGAGCTGCCTGTCGCGCTGCGCTTTCGTGCCCCAAAGTGCCCATATGGGGTCGTCCAGGTACAGCTGCATTCTGGCTTGGCGGTGGTCCACGCAAGATTGCACGAGCCTCGCCAGCGCGGCTGCGACGCGGCACCAGATGAGCGGGGCGCCAGAGAGGCCGAAGCAGAGCGTGATCCACAGCAGCAGGCGGCCCGGCACCACATCCGGCGACAAGCAGTGGCGCAGCTCATCTGGGTGCGTCCGCAGATGCATGTAGGCGTCCGAAAAATCGGCGATGGCGAATTCTAAATCCACCGCCGGGTCGGCACTGCCAGGGGGCGCCGCGCCGTGGACCAGCGCCAAGGTGTCCCGGATGAGGTCGCGCATCCGCGGGAGCACCGGTCGTTCTGGGACCCGGGCGCGGCTGTTGACCGGCGTCGGCCTGCTCCGCTTGAGGTCAACAATGATGCGCCGCTTGACGCCCCCGTCTGGTTTCTCCTTGGTGATGAGCGCCATTCGGGATATGGAGCCACCGGGAAACCTCTGCTGGGCAACGGGCTCAGGAAGCGACACTGCGAAGTCCTTTTCCAGATAGCGGTGCACCTCCGCCGCCGAGCCCTCGGGGTCGTCGGAGATCGACTGGTAATTGAACACGCCTTGCGCCAGGGCTAAGTCCAATCCGCCGGCGGTGCCAGCGCTCTCCGCCGCGGGCACGGCGGGGAATATGCCGCAGGTGGGGATGGGCACCTCCACGCCCAGCGGCGCGCCCACCTGGCACCAATCCCGGAGGCAGATCTCGGGGTCCCCGCCGGCCTGCAGCCACGCGTGCAGCAGCTCAGCTTGCAGCGGCGAAGGCCGCCCCCACTCGTGAGCCGTCTGGCCCTCTGGCGGGGCGCTGAGATGCTCGCGCAGCCGGGATCTCCAGACTTCGACGAGGTCACTGCCTGGGCCGGTGTAACTCTTGTCACCGAAGCGCTGCACCACTGCGGCCGCCTCCGGGTATTCCGAAACCCAGTCGTCGTACAGGGCGGCCACCTCCTTGCCGAGGGCGCAGAGGCGCGGCAGGCGCGCCGCGGAGGCCGCCGTTGAGCGCAGGCCACCAACGCAGAGATGGTTCTCCTGCTCTCGGCGCTCCTGCCGGGAGGCCGGGGCCGCGGCCGTCGGTGCGGGGCGCGCGACCTCCGCGAGGGCTGGCTGCGCGGCCGGCTGCCCGGCTGCCGCGCCGGCGCTGGTGGGGCGCCTGACCAAGGCGTTGCGCCACTGGCCCACACGGATCAGGGCGCTGTCGGGGGCCTTAGCGACAGCGCCCGGCGACCCCGGAGCCGGGGTCAGCGGCGCCGGCAGTCCGGCGCCTTGTGCGAGGCATCGCCGCACTTGGCGCACTTGTGCAACCGGCCCTTCGGGGAGGGCGCGCCCAGCTTGCCGCACTCGTTCGCCGGGTTGCCCTGGTTCCAGTTCTTGCACACCTCGGGCCCCTGGGCCTTCTGCGAGTCGTTCGTCTGCTTGCGCGGCCCCCCCGCCGAGCTGCCGTGGGCAGTCGACGGGGGGCCCCCGTTTCCCGACGCCTGCTGGGGGCGCTGCTGCTGCTGCTGCTGCGGGCCGGTCTTGCGCCGCTTGCCCGTCGCGGGGGGGCGCTGCTCTGTCGGTGGCGTGATGGCCGCGAGGCCACCGGGCAGCTGGGCCAAGGCCACCGCCTCCTCAGGCGCGAGCAGCACGCCACGACCGCCGCGCGCCACCCACGCAGCCGCCGGGCGCCGCACGTGAGCATCCCAGAATGCCTCGTCGTCGGCCGCGAGGCGGTACACAGTGGACCAGGGCGCTGCGCTGTTCCAGTCTGGAGCGGGCGTCTCGCCGGCCGCCAGTTTGGCCTCGTAGCGGCGCTTCAGGCGGACCATGTGCTCTGCGCGCATCTGGTCGTCCGCCGTGGCAATGAGATGCCAACATTCCGGCCATAGGTGCACGAGCTTGCGGATCTTCTCCGCGTAGTGCTCGAGCGCAGAGCGGGCCACAGCCATGAGCATGATGCAAGCAGTGGCGAACACCTTCCATGCCGCTTCCCAGTGCTGCAGGTTCCCCGGGCCGGGGAGATCCTTGGCCGTGAAGGTGCCGTCGCTGGTCGGGTACCAGGCGCGGAACTTCGCGGCCCGCACGCCCTTGCGGGCGAAAGGCCCCCACAGCGCGAAGTCAGCATACGGCGAGCAGCCGCGGCCGTTCACCCTGTGGTCCAAGGCCGTGAGCTGCTCCACCGAAGGCTCCGCGTCCTCCGCCGGAGCGGCGAGGACCTACTGCTGGTAGTTGGCGTGCCACTGGGCGTGCGTAGACGCATCGGCGACCCGCACCTCGCCATCGTCGCCCTGGTCGAGGACAGCGGACAACTTGACGACCTTGTCCCTGGTCGCCGGGGCCGTCGCCGGCGCTGCCCCAGACCCGGCCGCAGCCGGACGCGCCGCAGGCGCTTGGAACGGATCCACGTCGACGAAGTCGTCCCATCTCTGTCCGCCGGCTGTCCACGAAATGCGTTTGCAAATGCGCCAGATGAGGCCCACCTGGCTTGCTTCCAAGGGGGTGAGGCCACGTGAGGACGGCTCTCCCTGTCCAAGGTTATTGTCAATCTGTGTGGTCATGATTGCTACGTGCAGCATCGGAGCGGGGATTATCGACATCAGCGGGATGTGATTCTGGAAATCCCCCAGCTGCGCCTCGACAACACGAAACACACTGCCAGACAGACGTACATATTGGACAACGTCCGAAACCATTGTCCAAGACATTGCAGTGGCCTCTGGCGGAAACAATGCCATCGATCGTGAGGGAAGCAAGCCGCGCAGGCAAACGACGTAAGAGAAGAATGGGAGGTACGTTAAGGTGAAGTGGGAAAAAGCAAAGAGTATCGAGTTCGATCCGCGTGGCTGCATCGAACAACAATCTGGCATAGGAGCGCAGGGAGCAGGATACAAGAATATATGATGGGGCAAGGTGGATACACAATGAGACAAGCCACCCACCAACCATGCATTAGGAGTGCAATTGTCCTCAATTGACCTGTCAATAACGCTCAGCTGTGATGAAGCCTACACCTCTGCAGATGGCACATGGTGCCTCGCTTGGGGCACCTTCCAGCTGTCGTTCCACGTGTGCGCGTGCTACGCGGCCCCAACACTACGCATGGAAGATATGGCCACACTGGGGCCTGCACACCTTGTGTTGGCATGCAAACTCTTCGAGGCATATGGCGCACTTTGTGAAATCGCCGTCGCTGGTGATCGGTGGCGTTACCGACGGCCTGATGCGCGCCTGCCGCTAATGTGTGGTTTCTCCCATCTCGTAGCGGCTAGGCGGAACTGCAGGTGCCACAGGTGGCCCTGCAGGTATAGGTCCCATAGCGAGCAAAAGACCCACAGCCGGTTGCCCCGCAGCTGGAGGAACAGCGAATGTCCCCGCACGATGCATCACGCGGCGTGCCTGCCGAGCAAGTTGCAGTGATAGATTGGCCTGCTGCGCTTGATGCGTGGCCACTATTTCGGGACGCAGCTCTCCCATTGATGCAGGTACGACCAGCTCTGGACTGCGTGAGTTCACGTCTTGGTCCATGGGGGCTGCCAGGTACCCATAGTGAGGCACCTGGCCAGGGATACCGGCCTCGTATCCCGCTCAACTTGTGAGCTGGGGCCTCTGCTGTCGCCCTGACATATGGTTTTAGGGTTGGCTACCGACCCGAGAAACCCCTGTCGTCTGCGCATAATAATCAGGAAGCATGACTGAATGCATTTGTGGTGCCACTGGCCTCTCGGCAGCCGTCGGACCATAGGTCGGATGGCAAAAAACCGCCTGTCTGTAACCATACCTGTTTGGATGGCTCGGCGATGGATTCGCACCGGGCACATGCTCCCAAGGCGGAATCCAGTTGGCGTTTGGACGGTCTAGTCCATCCCGCCCCATGTTCTCCATGGCCTCATGCATGTGCCTATGCATCCACTGCTGCTGTCCCAGCAGGCTGTCGGCCCTCTGGGCAGCATCTGTTGTGGGCCTCATGTTGCCGTACTGGTCCATGGTAGCAGGCTGCCACATCGACGCAGCCTGTGACGCAGCAGCACGTGGAGATGCAAAGGGCGATGTGGCCTGCAAGGCTTGGTAGAGCTGTGGATCCTACCTGATGCTCTGGGGTCTGGCCTGCAAGCTGTTTGTGCTCCCAGCACTCTGTGGAATGCTAAATGGGGTCGTGGCCCTGCTACGGGGCGCGAATGCAGCGGGTTGCCCCGCAGGTAAAAACAACGATTGTGCCTGGTTGCGCCGCGGGTCGTTCGCATAGAACCCATCATTGGGCGTAGCTCCATTGGATGTCATAACAAACAGATCCGCACTCTGAGCCTAAATCCATGATCCATCCGAGCCGTCTGCAGGTGCCCCCGCTTGATGCACCTCTTGCATCATGAATATCGAGGCATGGTGTACCTCAGCCGTAGGTGTCAGCGCGGGGATGCGCACTTTGAAAGGAGTGTCTGGCACAATCCATCCCCTCAATGTGGTAGGGTCGAATTGTTTCTCATACCAATCCATCGGTACCTAGTTGAACTGTGGCTGATCACCCCGCTGGGTTTCAAGATGCAGTTCGTTGACCCATACCTGCCCAAGTCGGTCGTACGTGCACAGGCCCCCGTTGTGTTTGATGCCGATGAGTTGGACAAGGTGACTCGCCGGGATCCGGCCGTTGACCCCAGCAGTCATGATGTCGTCGTTGGCAGACCGCCAGACCGGGATGTTCTCGCGAATCAGACTCTTGAGCATCACTAAGATCAAAACTTCGGAGTCCATCCGCAGGCCTGACTGGACCCGCCCATCTCTAAGCAAATACGGGCATCCATGAATCATCTGCCTGCCCGAGTTCTTCTTAGGATTGTCCTCACTTTGGCAGGACAGACCGACGCTCAATCTACCCAAGATGTTCGCCCATTTGGTCCCGTGTTTGAAGTAGCGGCGCGCTCCCGGTTCATGCAGGTCTGTTACTCGAGAATATAATGATTCTGGACATTTGATGCCTGGACTGCAGCGTCCATTGCTGGGCCGCAGAAGTAAGTCGGGCGGGCTTCCCCGCTGGATGTGAGCCCCAGAGTTGTCGACCATCTCACATATTCGCGCATAGCCGGTGCTTGGTATACCCAGCGCCTACCTCGGGGGCATCTCTTGATGGCTTCCAGGTGATGATCGTGCCAGTCTTCGTGGTTCTTCGGCGGCCAGTTCTCCAACAAGTCACTCAGGTCCACCCAGCCGTTGAACTCATCGAACGAGGCAACACAATCCGTAAACCGATGCGAGACCGTGTCTTTGTGAAATGGCTTGTGCCGAGTGGCTGTGGTGAGCCACTCCGAGCATTGGCGCTGATCTCTATCCTTCGGTAGCGTTGCACTCGCGTTCACATTGTAAAGTGTCCTCGACAGGTATTCGGTCTCAGCGCTGTAGCTAAGGGCAGGCTGTGTCCGCTGATGGTTGCGGACACACTGGCATTCGGGAGCCCTTTCACTAGTGCGCGTTGCGTTACACACTGTCTTGCAATGTGCTACTCTGTGGCGGCTCGAACCGTCGTCAGCATTCGGCCTGTAGGCTGGGTTGGTTGACCATCATCTGGTGAGGTGTGCCCAGGGGCTCCCAGCAACGCCTGCTTCCCTCGTTTTATGCAGGGATCGTAGCAGGTTGCCCCGCATATGCAGGTGCCGATTCAGCGGGTACCCCCGCGGGAACCAAAGCCGCAGCTGGCGCTGCGGATAGACTTGCACTCCCAGGCGGATAGACTTGCACTCCCAGGCACTTTTCGCGGATATCAGAGAACTGGCATCCGGCGAGCTGCTCCTGATGCCCTGTATGCAATCTGGGGCGCCGTCTCGTTTTCATATGGCTGCGAGGAGCGTGCCCTGGATGCGCCTTCCAATAGTGGCGCCCAGCCAGCTCTTCTATGGAGCCTCCCAGGTGCGGGGCCGCGGGACGCCGCGGGTTCCTTCGGCTTGGGCGCACTGTCGCCCTGGAACGCTGATGCTGCGGCAGCCGCTGCTGGCCCCCTGTAGTGCTGTGTGCGGGCAGGTTTCCCTGCAACTCTTTGTGCTTTATTGCTTCCAGGGCCGGCCTCTGCTGAGCCGGCTCTTTTCTTCTGTTCGGAAGGCGCTGGAGCTGGCGGCCTTGGCTTTGATGAGCTCGATGATCGAGACAGACCAGATTCTTTCTCGTAGAGCTTCTTTTTCTTCGGGGGCGTCGGGGGCTTCTACGGTTTCTCAGCGGGTGCCCCCGCGCTGGCGGTGCAGCAGGTTCCCCCGCGCCCCCGGGTGGGGATCTGTCTTGCGGAGATTTATTTTTGCGGACTGAAGAGCGCCTTCTTTCTAATCTTAGCCCCGCTTTTGCAATGGAGCTGACATCGTCCATCGATCAGCTTGCCGGGTACCCCGCAGGTTATCCAACCAATCCCTCTGTTGTTGTGCGCAACTGTCGTACCTGGTGCCAGGTCATGTCCTCCGCTACCTTGGCAGAAGTGTCTATTTCTGTATTGTTTGACTCGCTGCTGCCGGCCTCGTACGTGCACTCCGACTCAGGAGCATGATCAGTAGGGTCAACCGCTGGTGCGAGGACAGGATGGCCACCCTCCTTGTCAACCTTTGATTAGAAGCGGGTTGCCCCGCAGATGAAGCTGCGGGCATAGTCGCATGGAATCCTCGATTGAATCGCGAGGCGGTTGTCTTCATCGAGATCCTTCTACTGTTGCTCAACGCGCTTAGCATCGCGATCAGTGAGCGGCTGATAATCATCTTTGGTCAAACATACTTCACGAGGCTTGCAGGTCGGATCTACCATGCGTCCTAGGCCGTCTCCATGGACCAGACCCACGGGGTCATCTCGAAGTTGGGGCTCGTTGACGGGCGCCCCATCGGACAGTTTGGTCCGTGGTCCGCAAAGTGCTCGCAGCCACAGACCTGCTCTCGACAGTCTTGCCGATCCTAGATGATTGCCTTTTTGGGGGTCCTTCCTTCCCAACGTGGCGGGCGTCTCGGTACCGCCCCTTCTGTTGGCGCGGGCGATTCTGCCGCGATCATCCCGCGACACATGGCGCAGCGAGTGCCAGTGGCGGATGGCGTGCTCGGCGTGCCTCGACCAAGCCAGCGCCCCATGTCTTCTGCTGGTATACGTTGGCGGGCAAGCCCATGGTCATTTTGACTGACAAGTCGGCATTGGCGAGTGTCTTCGGGCTCGCCTGGGCGCTCACTGCCCCGAGGCGGGGCCCCCCGCGAACGCTCCCTCTGAGACGGGTTTCCCCGCGAACTCTCCCTTCTCGGTGGAGTTCTTGGAATCCTCTGATCAGGCGTTCGCGTGGACTCTGCGCGCCACTGGAACGGGCGCGCGAATGCCGGCGCGAGCGACTCCGCCCATGATGTCGTGGATGACGGCTCTCAGCCCCCCATTCTTCATCGTCATCGTCAGTTCGATATACTCGCCTCAAAACTGGGCGGCTCGCAAACCGGTCGTGCAATACGAACGTGAAGTGAGAGCCTTTGTTCTATCCGTGTACGCGTTGACTGCGCTCGGAGAGGTCACCGGCATCGCGCGGGTTGCTCCGCCCAGGATCGTCGTCGTAGGGCTCCCCGCACATAGGGTTCCCAATGACCTGCGGTCGGAGCATCAATTGGAGCTCCTCCTCCGCGGCTGGCATCGTCGCATCGGAGTCCGCAAGTGCCCCCGCCATTCGTGATCCGAGTCGGCGGGCGCGTTGCAATCCTCGACGAACTCTATCTGCGCAGGTTGCCCCGCGATAGGAATGCCCAACCAGTCCGCAAGATTGATCGCGTCTTGGCCAACGTAAATCTCCTCGAAGAGCTCATCGGCATATCTCTCGAGGGACACGCTGGCGCTCAGATGCCTCGCGGCCATGAAGTGGACAGCGGCAGTGGAGTTGTCTTCGGGTTCGGCGAGAAGCGTCTCCCAATCGACATATTGGATGTCGGAATCGGTTTGAGCCAAACGCATCGACGGACCCCTGCCTCTTCCGTCGCCTTTGTGGGCACGAACGACGAACATGTTGTGTACTATGGCAGATATCACGTTCCGTGTTTTCTTTTTTCGCTGGCGTCTTCGGGTTGCCCCGGCGTCCCTTGCCTTTTCCTGAGGTGCGCCTGCGGCCTCTACCTGTCCCGAGGGGCACTTCTTCATATTGTGGTCCCGTGAGGGGTGCCAAAGATGCTAACATACCTCTGGCATGTAATCTCCGTCGTTTACCCTTATCTCTACCCTTGCCCTTTGACCGAAACGCCCGTCGGACCGCGCGTCGTGCCTTTCGAACTGGTTTCTCCATGAAGCGTCTCCATCGGTGCCTGCTGTTCTTCAATGAGATACACGGGCATGTCAGAGCAATCCAGGTTAACAGTTCCATCTTCCGATGGGGTGTCAGCGCCGGTGTCAGAGTCAAATTCGGACTCGGTGGGTTGCCCCGCAGAGCCCACGAGGGGGGTGGCTTGGGCAGGGGCCGCCGTTGCCGACGGCCCCTGATAGCGAGCCCAGGAGTCTTGCGACCCCGCAGGCTGGCCACTCTGCTGGCTTAGTATGGTGGTGGCCTCAGTTGGTTGTGGAGCGTCATCCCAGACGTTGTTAGCAGTTTGCCCTGCATGCGCGTCGGTATGACAGGCTTCGGCGCGATGGCCGTGGCTGTATATACTACCACTATTGCCAGGGGTCAGCTCATCCATATGAGCGTAGGAACTCATGTGCTCTAATAGGGCGTCGAACTGCAGTTGGTTCCTGGGCATTTGGTGGCTTAGTGGTTGTAGTAGTTGCTGTGCACGCGATGTACCAACACCCAGAACTCTGAATCGCATAACTGCTAGCGTCTGGAAGTTGTGAATGTTGAAGCCTGCGGTCCCGGCTTCACAGCGTGCTATCTGACAGCGGGCTAGCGCCTGGTCGATCCGCTCTCCCGCATGGGCGCGAAAGTCCATGAGAGCCGTTCCCGAGTTGAGTTGGCGCTCCTCCACTACATTCTCAAACTTCGTGCTGAGGAGGAGATGGCCTAGGTGGCGCCATTGGTGTGGCGACCACCAATAGTAACGCCGAAATTAATGACTGCGGGGGGTACTCTCACGGCCATGATCCTTGCGAGCCCTCCCAGACCACGCTGTAGTGCTGCGGCCTGTCGGGAGGGGGTCACGGCGCCTGTGGCCACGCTGATCGAACAAACTCGCGGAGAGGTACGTGGCCCGCAGGGCCCCAGTGGGGGCCGGCAGTGCGCGCGCCGTCTCCGCCACGCTGCATGTACCCAACAGCGCATCCGATAGCGACCCATCGGAGGCCAAATACGGCAATGCCGATCCGATGGCCTCGTAGGTCGTGGTCGGCTGTTTGCGGCTGCGGTTTATGATGCGACGTCGTCGTTAGCCTGCGCGGGGGGGGAGGCGGCGCAGCATCGCATCGCACTTTGCCATGCATCGTCTCTTCGAAGAACTTTCAAATTGGAGTGGGAGGGTGGCCTTCGGGGGTGCAATTGCGCAGAGAGGTAGGACTCATGTCAGATACCTCCGCGCGAACGGAGGTAGCACAGCAAGTGCCCTTGCGGTTGTGCGCAGATATAGTCAGACCATGCTAGATGGTTTTCGGAATGCCAGTTGTCTCATCTAGCCTCGTCCCGACTTCAGGACAGCTTCGATGTATGCTGTGATCATTTGGCCCAAGATCACCTGGCCCAGTGAGGCGGCGATCGTTGGTGACACCACGATGGGCGAAGCCGCGCTCAGCCCGTGCTCGCAATCGGCCCTCCTCGTCGGGTCGGTCGCGCTGTCCTGGAGCCCGGCGACCTGGCTGGGCGCCGCTCGCTTCGGGCCCGAGGTCGCCGGGGCCGCGGGCATGGCGGGGGCGCGCGGCGTCGTCGCGCTCGGCCGCCTCTGCCTGGGGCTGGCGGGCCCTGCAAGCACTCGCCAGCCTCGCGAGCTCCGCGGCGGCTGCCGCCTGAGAGCGCCGCGGGGGCCTGGCGCGGGGCGCGCGTGCGGTCCGGAGGGCTGCTGGCCGCGGGGCGGCCGCCTGCTGGAGCTGCGGCGCGGGCCTCGTCGGGCGGCTGCGCGGTCGCCGCGAGGCTCGGCGCGCCGAGGGTGCGCGACGACGCGAGCTCGCAGCTGCTTCAACCGCTCTCGAGAACGCCTTGGTGGAGATGGCGTTGGCGGGCGGCGTGGCCGCGGGCGCGGCAGCGCCATGCTGGGTGCTGGCGTCGCGCGCTGGCGAGTGGGGCGAGGTGCTGATCTTCGGGCGGGTGATGACGAATGACTTCAGCCTCGGGCTCACCACCGACGACGCGGGCACGCCCTTCGCGCGGGTGCTGGTTCGGCTGCTGCCTGGACACTGTCGAGCCGCAATGGTCCTAGGCGGGGGGGCGCCCCGCGCGCCGCCGTTCGGCGCCCCGATCGGCTCGGCGAACTGGGTGCGCGAGCCGCTCCGGGCCCCGCGCAGAGAAGGAAGGGGGGCCCGAGCGCGGCCGAGCTGGCAGCGCTCCGCCTCGAGGCCCAGGGCGTGGACGCGGCCATCTCGACGATGGTTCTGCCCGCGGGCGTCGTCGCGGATGCTGGGTCGCAGCAGCCAGCCCCGGCAGCCTTCGTGCCCGCGGGCGGGCCGCCCCCGCCGCCAGGAGGTGGCGCCCTGGTCGCCGCGCCGCCCCCGGGGGCGGCCGCGGGCCGGCGGCGGCGGCTGCGCTGCCAGGCGCGGGCGGGGCGGCACCCGCGGCTGCCGCGGGCCTGGGCTTCGCGGCGGCGGGCGCGCCAGACGCCGCGGCAGGCGCGGCGGCGGCAGCCGCTGGGCTTGGCCCAGATGCTGCAGGAGGCGCGCACGATCCAAAGCCAGATCCAGAGCGGCTGCGGGATGAAGGACTCGAAGGACAAGAATAAGAAAAATGACTCGAAGTACGACAAAAAGAAAAATAAGAGGAATAATAAGTCCGACTCCGGCTACTCGTCGAGCACCAGCGGCAGCAGCAGCACGTCCAGCGACAGCGAGTTCCCGCAGCGGAAGGGGCCCAAGGCGAAGAGCCGCCGCGCGGACCCCGCCCAGGAGCGCAGGCTGGAGACCGAGAAGTACAAGGCGAAGATGGACCTGCTGGCGTTCGCGGCAAAGCACCCGGGGGCGCTGTCTGGCTACTTCCTCGCGCTGGCGCACCGCAAGCTGAACCACGGGCGCTTGGCGGAGACCAAGCAGATGCGCCAGGCGTCCGCCACGACCTGGGCGTAGACCCATTCGGGCCTGACCGAGCTGCGCGACCAGCGCGATGTGCAGACGCTGGCACTGGTGATGGACCTGATCAACACTCAAGACTTGTCCACCGCGATGGACGTGCTGGCCTAGCGCATCATCGCCATCCAGCGGGCAAGCTCAAAGGGGGGCTCGTGAGAGAAGGCCGAGGCCGCGGAGCTCCTGGCGGGCACGGGGGGAGGAGTCGCTGCGGACCGGCTCCTCGAGCTCACGATGTGACGAGGTGGCGGAGGGCGCGGCAGAGGTGGCTGCGCCGCGGGGGCCGGGGCGTCTCCGTCGCCTCCGTCGTGGTCGGTCTTGGCGACTGGCTGTGCTTCGCGGGCGGCCCGTTGGGGGCGCCTCTCCGTCGGGGACACCTCGGACGGCCTCGAGTGGTGGAGTTCGGCCGAGCTTCGCCAGATCTCCCCAGTCCCGCTGCTTCGGCGCCGTGACGTCGAGCTCGCAGAGTTCGGGCGCAGGCACCGGGGCGCAGTTTCGGTTTGGGGTAGCATGTGCATCGCCGGCATCAACGACTTGTACGGAGCCGTCGGTGACTACAGCACTGTGCCGACGCAAGCCCAGCGACGTGTGCAACGGCGCATGCTGGCGGGCGTCTTCCGCTTCCTCGAGGCCGAGTTGGCTTGGCCTGAGGCTGCCGCAACTCAAGAGTTCCTGCGCCATGGCGACGGCCACGAGCCGCTGAAGTGCGTCGCGGAGCCCCTTGGCGAGCGCGGGGGGGGCCCCCGATCGCGCCGCCGCCGTCAACCTGGCGGGCCTGCTAGACGAGCATTTCCCTGGGCTTGCAGACAAGGTCCGTCGCCCGCGCTCTCTCCTTCTGAGTGCGGATCAGCGGCCTGCCGGGCTTAGGAGGCCTCGCGCGCTGGCGGGGCCCGCCTACCCACGACTCGTCGCTCGGAACGTGGCCGCGGGCCTCGAGGGGCACGGCTCCCAGAAGAGGGCGCGCAAGCATCGCGGCGTGCCTCTAGTTGCCGGGGCCTTCGGCGCGAGGAAGTCCGACGCGGAGCGGCGGGTGATCTCGGACTTGCCAGTGAACCAGCTGCTGGACCCCGCCGCTCTTCCTCGCCCGACTTTTGCATATCCCCCGAGGCTGCGCGTGGTCAAGACGCCCCCTGGAACGCGGGTCAAGCTCTAGAAGCGCGACCTGCGGCGCTACTTCCACCAGCTGGCCATCGGCAAAGGCCGGCGCAAGCACATGGCCCATGGCCCACCCGCCTGTGCCTGATCCACGAGGAGGGGCTGCTGAGGTTCACCCCTTCCACCGCGCCGCGCCCATGGGCTTCGCGCCGTCGGCGGGCCGGGCGCAGGCGGCCTCCGACACCGCCTTCCCGAAGGCAGGGCTGCCCCAGGACCGCGGGGTGACCTTCGACAAGCCCTGCCCGACTGAGCTGCCGATCCGGGGGTCCATCGTGGACGACCTGCGGGCCCTGGACGAGCGCTCGGCGGGGGGCCGAGCCCGCAGCTCAGCGACCTTCTGGATGACCAAAGCTGAGCAGGCTTGGGGCCGCATGGGCATCCCTGTGCAACATGGGAAGTCCGTGGATGGCGGGCAACGCGAGTTCCAAGGGACCGAGGTGCACCCCGCCCAGCACTGGTTGGGCGCGACTCGTCGGCGGCGGCTTGGCCTCTTCGCCGCTACCCCCACCCTCCTGGGCCAGCAGGTCGTTTACCGCAAGGGCGTGGAGCGCTTGGTGGGCCAGCGCGGGTTCTGTCAGAGCTACCGCCCTTGTCTTCGTTCAATTCTCTCTTACGTGTACACTTGGCTGGAGAGCTTGCCGCTGAGGGGCCGCAAGCCTGTGGCCTGGTGCCCGCTGGCGTGGCACGAGCTGCTGCTGTCGGCGATCCTCCTGCCCTTCGCGGAGCAGGACCTCGACGCCGAGTGGCGCTCCTGCGTCGAATGCACCGACGCCGCCCCTGGTGGGCGCGGCAGGGCCTGGGCCTCGCTACCTGAGGAGTCGGTGCGGCACATCGCGCAGTGGGCCGACCATAGGGCGCCCAACACCATGCTCGGCGACGTCTTCGGGATCGACGTGGACGTTGAGGGCCGCAGCAGTCTCGCCAGGGTGGTCCTCCCGGCCGTGCCGCACTGGTTCAAGGTCGGTCGGCCCGGCGGCTTCGAGCACATCACCTTGGAGGAGGCGCACGCGAAGCTGTCGGGCATGGGAGGCGCGCCTGCATCGGCCTGCAGAGCTGGGACGCCGGGTTTCGCACGCCAGCGACAACGCGCCGTGCGAGGGCGCGTTCATGAAGGGCCGCAGCGCCAGCCGCATGTTGAATCGGCGGTGCCGTCGTGGCGCTGCCATCGAGGTGGCGGGCGGCTTCTCGCACCTCCAGCTCTGGACCTCCACGCGCAAGAATCCTTCGGACGAGCCCGGCAGCTGGCACGGCGCGCGGGCGACGGGCGATCGACATCAGCTGCCGCAGCCCCTGCCGCGCCAGGAGGCGGTGCCCGCCGCGCCCGCGGGCTGGGGCCGCCGGGAGGCCATCTTCCTGCACCTCTGCTCGGGGCCCAGGCGCGAGGGCGACCTCTGCGACATGGTCGAGCGGGAGGCGCGCGAGGCAGGCCTTGTGGTGGCGGCGGTAGCCCGCGACCCCGCCATCGATGCCAGCCACGACCTCACGCGCGCCAGCCTGGCGCAGGGGCTGGGGGGGCTCTGCAGCAGTGGCGCAGGGCCGCCCTGCTCGACGGTCAGCTGCGCCAAGCACCGCCCGCTTGCTGGGCGCCAGGGGCCGAGGCCTCTGCACTCGAGATGCGAGCCGTTCTTGCCTTTGCCTGGGCTCACGGACACCGAGTGCCGAGCTTGTGCGCTGGGAACGCACCTCTTCCTCCTCTGCCTCGAGCCCTTCACCCGAGTCATCCTTTGTGGGGGGTGGGCAGGCCAGGAGCACCCTGAGTATCCAGGGCGTCAGCCGTTCCCCTCGCTCTGGTGCTCTCAAGAGGTCATAGAGTGGATCACAGAGTTCGGGCTGCACGTCGTGTCGTTCGAGCAGTGTCGACGCGGGGCCTCGTCGCAGAAGCCGGCGTCCATTGTCGCGAATGACGCCGAGGCTGGGGGAGTCCTGGGGGCATCGCTGCAACCACCGACATAGGCACAAAGGAGTTTCTGGGCTAGCACATGGTGGGGGGTGCGTCACAGCTCAGCTCGCTCGTTATCCTCCGCAGCTGTGCCAGGCTCTGGCTCGCCTGGCGATCGGCGCCCTTGTGAAGACCCGGGGGCGGCCGCGCCATGGGCGGCGATCCTGGCAGGCGCCGCGGGCGCATCATTACCTTCTTGATGAGCGCGCTGAAGCCGGTGACCATCCAGAGGTACGCCGCGGCCCTCATCGATTTCAGCTATGATCTCAAAGCGCTGGGTCTGGGCGTTGAGCAGGTCACCGAGGAGGAGCTCGACTGGTTCCTGGCCGAGCGCGTGGTGGACCTGCTCAAGGAGTCGGGAGGCGTCGAGGGCTTGGGGGCCGCCCCCACGCTGCTGGCCTCGCTCGCGAAGGCGAATCCTCGGCAACACTACCGCGCTGCCTGGAAGGCGCTGGACGCGTGGCGCACTCGGCGGCCGTCTTTGCAATCGCCCGCCCTGCCAGCCGTGCTCGCCCTCGGAATCGTGAACTGGCTCGTCCTGGCCGGGGAGTTCGGCTGCGCCGCAGCCGCGTTGCTCTGTTTCACGGGCCTGCTGCGGGCCTCGGAGACGCTGGCGCTGGACGGCAGCACCTGGGTCAGGACCGACACGGGTTTCGCGGCCCTGCTCGGCCGCGCCAAACGCGGAGCTGAGCAGAAGGTCCTGTTCGAGGAGCCGTCCGTCGTGGCCTGGCTCGATCACTAATGATTACGTTTCCTTCCAAGAGCAGGCGACAAGATCTCTGTGTCGCATCCTCGGCTGCAGCGCTTGCTCCAAAAAGGCGCGGACGCGCTTGGGTTCGGAGCCGTTCACTGGACGTCGCACGGGCTGCGCCGAGGCGGGGCCACCGAGCTGCTGAGCCGAGGCGCGCCGCTGGCGGACATCGCGCTGTTCGGCAGGTGGCTCTCCGAGAGGTCGGCTAGCGAGCACCTGCGCCGAAGGGGGGCGAGTCTCACTGAATTGCGCGTGGGCGTGTCTACAAATTCTTGGTCTCTCGCCTACCGTTAATGCGCAGGTGGATCCCAAGTACGGGGCGTGGTCTCTTGCAAAACGAATCGTCAGAGCTTGCTAGATGGTTTTCGGAATGCCAAATGTCTCATCTAGCCTCCACTTCAGGACAACTTTGATGCATTATGTGATCATTTGGCCCCGCTGCGCCCCCACCCACCCGTGGTGGTCCGATACTCATCAGTGGAGTGCGCAGGGTCCATGCATGTGCTCTGTGCGGCGAGGCATTGGCCTGCGCGGGCGAATCTCCGAGTTGCCGTGGCGTCTCGATTCCCTTTGAATGAAGTGTGCCTCTTTATTCATGTACGCTTCGCATGCTGCCTCCCCTGTTAAGGGCCGGAGAATCGGATGCAGGTGGCGTTCCTAAATGCACATTCCTCCGCGCAAAGCCACTGTGCCCTGATGTCCCACCATATCAGCAGCCCAAGCGCAACAGGAATCATCACTCCTCTTCCCCCTGTTCCCGTTCAGAGGCTTTGGGGTGAAGGGCGGAGAGGTTCGACGGGGGCGAGAGGTTGAGGGGGGAAGGTAACGCGACGGATAACGGCCGAGCCAGATGAGTCGCAGCAGCATCTGGACCTCCTGCAACTCATCATGGCTGCTGCTGCCCGTCAGCACTCCAGAGTCGAGCACGTCGACAACGAGACTGCCGACGAAGTCCCTCGCCATACCTGCGGCGGGGGAGCGGCGGCGCAGACGCGGGGGGGGGGGGGGCAGGGGCCAGTGGGCCCAGGTTCCATGAAGTCCTGGAGGCTGGCTTCTGGGGAGCCCCAAGGATGCCGATTAATCTCTGTCCCCGCGGGTGCCTTCGTGCCAGTCATGCATCAGATCCTCGACGTTTTGATGCAGGGTCCATCCAGGAACTATCACCCAAGGGCTCAATCTGCGTTCAGTGTAGAGGTCCGCCAGACCGCATGGACCCTGCGTCGAATCCTCGGGTTTGAACCGACACGTTTTTCCTGGGCGGCCCACGGGTATCCAGGAAGTTCTCTAGGGGGAGCAGCTGGGGCCCAGGGCCCCGCCGTGGAGCAGCGGCGGAGGCGGGGCAGGTGGGGGCGGAAAGCTTGTTAGATACATTTGGTGCGTCAGCTCAGTTTTCCACCAACCAGCAGAGTCCGAGAGATCACCGTAGTTCAGCTCTGGGCCATGTCTTTTCAATGGGGCTTCGGCTAGGCACAATTCACAGATTTGTTGACGTTTCCAATAACGCCAGAATCCGCGCCCCCGACTTGCGAGGGGACAGGCGCATCGGTCTCTTCACCTCGGTTTCAGGGTCCTGAGGTGCGCCCATGCAGCTGCAATGCTTACCCCTCCCACTGCGGGCCCCGGGCCCCCACTGACGCGTCAGACCTTCGCCCCCAGCCTTTTCGGCATGCGCAGCCACGGAATAAATGACATTATTTCCGCATCTTCCGATCGCCCTTCCAAAATGCGAAGCAAGCTCTCCAGCCGCCAGCAAGTTCAGGTCCGTGCTCGTCAACGCCTCATGCAACGGCCAAGCGACCACGATTGGAACTCTGCGACTTTCGTGTGCGCCTGGGTCAATAGTTCGTCTGTGGCAACAAAGTCAGCAAGCAATACAAGCATGGGAATCTTGCAATCGTAGACATCACCCCAAGCAAAAACAGACGAGATGCTCCAAATGATAGCCTCGAGTCTCTTGAACGATTGCGCGCCATCCATATGGAAGCAGAGCGGCACGCACTGGTCTAGGTGCTCGGAGTGGTTTCTGAGATCGGACCACCCCCTCCCACTCCATAGCATTCTGCGGCGCCCCAGAGCCGTCGGCGGATTTTAGTTTTGGAGCGTTTGCTGCCAAGCCGAGGGGGCATTCGTTTTTTTTTTTTTGCGGCGCCTCCCTTCGCCCCCTCCTACTCCTCATCCTACTCCTACTCTTTCTGCTGCTATTGCCTCTCCCCCTACTCCCCCTACCCCTCCCCGTCTTCCTCCTCGTTCTCATCCCTCTCATCCCCCATGCCTCCTCATCCCCCTGTCATGAACATGGGGTGCTCATGGCCATAGGGTTGCATGAGGAAGTTCTCTCAGAATTCAAGTATCGCATCAACTGTTGTTCGTTCTAAGAACGTAGTCTGGAATACTTGCGGCCCCTGGCGGAACACCGCGCGCAAGACGTCATGCGGCGCTGGGGGCCATTCGCTGCGAGGTGGGCGGGGGGTGGAGGTTGCGCGCGCAAGGAAATCGAATGCCAAATCCTGCCGCGCGACGAAGAAAGACCACCCTGACCGAAATTGATGGAGAGAGATCACAAAAGGCGGTCCTAGAATACTGAAGGGTAGTGCATCTGTAGTTCCAACTTCATCGGCCTGAACTTCCAGGTGAATCGTTCTCGGGCGGAGCCCGTGGCCCCACATATTATCTGTCCAGCGGTGAAGGTCCCGCTCTGTGTTCTGAGATGATTTCCCACCGTTCCCACATTTGGCGCGCTCCGTAATCGCAGGGCCGACTGATCCATCCTTCTCCAGAGCCGCGGCTAAACGATGGGATGTGGACGCACTATTCGTAAGCATTTGCCGGATCATCTCTGCGAACGTCGCAGACTCGGCGCGCGTTTCAATTCCCCTCTTCTTGGCAGGCCTGTGGGTGGGGCACATGGGGCAATCGCATTTTGCAACGCAGGATCTCGCAACCGATGGTCTCATCGGGAACGCCCAAGCCACGTCGAAACATCGCCTGGCGACCAGGACAGGTTTACCTATAGGGAAACCTGTCCTGGTGGCCTGGTGCCCTGATGCGGGGCAGTGAATATATCCAACGCGAGGTATTGGATGCATTCAACGCCCCGCATCGCATTCAAAAGGCCCCAAATTCGAAATGATGCGGCCTGACATTGGGCGGCGGCCTCGAAGCTGCAGGGGTCGCGGGCGCAGCAGCTGCCGACGACGCACCTGCGGGCGCCCGGCGATGGCGCAGAGAGGGGGGCATGGCCAGCAGCAGTCCGTCATCCCCTTCCTCCTCCTACTGCTGCTCCTCCTCCTCATTATTATCCACTCCTCCTCTCCCCCCCTCGTCCTCCTCCTCCTCCTCGTCCCCCTCCTCCTCCTCCTCCTCGCCCTCCTCCTCCTCCTCCTCATCGCCGTCCTCCACCTCCTGGCTTCATCTCGCCCCCCCCATCAAGGCTTCGCCATCGCACCGCGAATCCAGCCGTGGAGACGCGAGCCATCCCATTCCGAGAAACCAGCCGTGGAGATGGTCTCGCCCCCTTCCGTCGCACTCAATTTCGAGGGCGCCCCTCGTAGGAAAGGTGACATCTTGAGGAAATTGAGGCGTGCGCGTGGATGGCGACAAGTAGAAACGATATATTCTTCCGTCCGAGAATCCAACCGTGGCGACGAGATCCCCCTCTTCCGAACATCCAGGCGTGGAAATCATATCCCCCTCCCCCGTCGATCCCCATTTCGAGGGTGCCCTTGTAAGAGACCAGCGCACAGGATTGCAATGGGCGGCAAGCGGCGCGACCTTTGGGGCTGTCAGAACGTTCCGCTGCACGCGTGCAGCGGAACGTTCTGACAATCGCGTTTTTGCTGGGACAAACCCACGCATGTGCGCCGCCAGATCGACTGGCGGCCCCCGATCGACGCGCGCCCGAGCGCGGCGTCGCCCCGATGGCGCTGCGCGCGCGGAGCAGCGCCGCAGTTGAAGCGCGGCGCAGGCGTCAGGAGAGGAGGTGGAGGCCCTCTAGTTCTGCAGCTCGTAGGAGGAGGAGGGAGGCGCCGAGCGCGGCGTCGCCCCGATGGCGCTGCGCACGCGGACCAGCGCCGTAGTAAAAGCACGGCGCAGGTGCCAGGAGAGGAGGTGGAGGCCCTCTAGTTCTGCAGCTCGGAGGAGGAGGAGGCAGGCGGAGGAGGAGAATAAGGAGGAATGAGGGGGAGGAGGAGAAGAAGGAGGAAGAGGAAAAGGAGTGGGGGGAGCAGGAGGAGGAGGAGGAGGAGGAGGAGGAGGAGGAAGAAGGGGGGGGGGGGAAGAGGAGGCGGAAGAGGAGGACCAGGGGAAGAGGAGGGGAGGGCGGAGAGGATAACGAGCAGAGGGCTGGAGCGAGCGAAGGCCGCGCTTCTCAGAAGTCACCCCCCGCGCCGGCCGCGTCGGCGGCGGCGGCGGCCATGCGCCGCCTCTTCGCGGCGCCGTCGTCGCCCGACGCCTTCCTCGCTGCGGCCGCGCACGCATCGACGAAGACCAATCGGCGGAGGGGGGGCAGAGAAGGCGGAGGAGGAAGAGGAGGAGGCGAAGGAGGAGGACGAGGAAGAGGAGGAGGAGGAGGAGGAGGAGGGAGGAGGAGGAGGAGGAGGTGAAGGAGGAGGAGGAGGAGGGGGGGGGAGGAGGAGGAGGAGGAGGAGGAGGAGGAGGAGGGGGTGAAGGAGGAGGAGGAGGAAAAGGAGGGGGAGGAGGGGGGGAGGAGGAGGGGGGGGGGAGGAGGAGGAGGTGCAAACCTTCTTCTCGTCGTAGCTGTTGAACGGCTTCTGCGCGTCCCCGAAAAACTCGTCGTGCTCTATCGGGTCGTCGCTCCTCTTGACGACCAACTTCTGGATCTGGCTGTGCGCCCGGGGCGTGTCCTTGGAGTGTTTCACGCAGAAACTGACGAGGTCTCTCGCCATTTCGAGCCCGTCGAACGTGAGCGAGCACTGGAAGCACTGCGCACTCTGCTTCTTCAACAAGTCCATCCACTCGCGCGCTGTCTCGAGCGCGCCCTTGGGCTCGACCTCGACGGAACCGTCGCCGTCGGCAACGGCAGCGTCGGGCAGGGCCTTCGGCTTGGCCTTGGCCTTGGCCTCTGCCTTCGCAGCCGCGGCCCCTGGCCCCAACAAGCCCTCCGCCACGACGAACGTCGACGCGACGCTGCCGCCCCCATAGCCAGCCAAATCTGGCAGCTGGTCGCAGCCGAACATCTCGCCCGCATCCAACATGCTCTGCGCCTGCTCTCCAGAGATCTCTGTCGATCCCGCCAGCGACTGCTCCTGCGGGAGAAACGAATGAGAGGGCGAGGGGTAGGAAGAGGTGCTTTTATATATATATATATATATATATATATATCGCGGGGGGGGGGGGACTCCAGATTCTGATGAAAATCCTGAACTGGAAATGTTAAGTTCGTTAAGCGAAAGCTATATGAACTAATGGCAACAAAGATGAGAATATTTTACTGCTTTGACTTGAGCCAGCACATTACAGTACGGTGCTGTTTCTGGCTTATGAGACAACATGCCTAACAGGTCCTAGACATAATAATATCAACTCTGGTCCTGTTTTCTTTAGGACATGTTGGATCTTATAAAAAATAGAACCCGTCGATTTTACTGGAGTTCGGTAGCGGCTCTAAGACGGAGTGAGAAAGGAAAAGAGTAGGATAGCAGTCCTAAGCAAGCCAGAATAGGCTTATCAGGTCCACCACGGCCACCAAATATCAGTCCAATGAGATATATCAACTGAAGTAAATCCATTGAAACAAATCTGATGAACTCTATCTCGGAGAGGTAGCCGATAAAGGTGAACATGAAATACCAGCTCCACAGTGAAGGTCAAACAGCAGTATACATGTGGAGCTATGCATATAGCATCTCTATAAGAAACCAAACTCCAGATCATGATGAGAAACTCGAACTGGAAACTTATGGTCTCGTTGTGCCTGACGTGGTACTATCCAGTCCAAATCCTTGCCTGACTCGTAGTGTGCCTTCAATCGTCCAACAGCCGGTGGTGATCAACTCCAAAAGTGACTTGGAATCTGCTCCAACATACTTTGTCAACATATCTGAAACCATCCACTTCGTTCGAACATGATAAAGTCGTCGTAGCCTAGAGTTCTTCGCTCTTCTCGAAGAGAAAGAATACCCAAACGCTGTGACTTGTCCTGCGGTGTTCCTCGAAGTCCACAACATAGCTCCCACAGGTCCATACAATCAATAAAAGCGTCAACTGTAAACTCAACTGCCCACGGTCAAGTCGTTCTTGAAGCTGTAGCGGTTTCTGCGGTCCACATAGAATGTTGATCTCCGGTTCTGTGAGCCTCATGCCGATAATCTGTGCCATAGGAACTCCTCGTGCTGCTGCCAACGTTTCTGCATGGGACGTGCTGTGTGAAACTCTCTTAGACTTAGTCGAGGTAACTACCAATGCATGTAACTTGCCACTGAGCCGATTGATCAAGTTGTCCTGCAGATAATCTTGTCGATCGCATAAAGGAAAATGTAGTCGATCTTCTTGAAGACCTATGGTGACTCCTTCTGTGGCGAAGTTGCTGTTCTTGTTGGCTGACGAGGCGTCTGTGATGCAAGAAATCCGTAGTGGTGCTTTGAGCTTTCGGTAGTAAATGCCAAACTTCTCGGGATTATTCTTGAGTCTCTTGATCACTGCGTTGATCGCCAAAAGGTCTTTGATGGTCGGACTCTGCAGCTTGGTCTGTAGGGAAACAACATTGAATAGTTCTTCCAATCGTGTCTGGCATGCCCAAAGAGCTCCACAGGTGAGAGATCTGAACGTCTTGTGTTCTGCTGCCGTGCAGGGTGCATCTGGTACATCAACTCGCTCTTTTGGTATAACGCATGGCGAAAGACATGATGTAAACTGATCTTGATGAATGCGTATACGCGCCGGTACAACTCGTTCAAGCTGTAGGCCAGCATGTGTATATGGCATTGTCTGCCTCTTGAGCTTGCCGAATCTGGATTCCAACTTCTTGTGTATCCAGTCGCGATAAAATCTGCTGCCAGTAATCTGTAGGTCGTCCACATGAACAGTCATAACCAAAACGATCACCTTGTTGCCCTTGTAAACGATGCCCCAGTAAAGGTAGTTGTCGTCGAAAACCGATGATTTAGCTCCTGTCTTGTCTTTGAGAAACTCCAACAAAGCCAATTGAAACATCAATGGTGCATCTGTGAAGCCATACATTGCTCTCAAACATTTGAGGGCGTATCTGTGTCGATCCTTGTCGGCAACTTTCCAACTGGATGATGCCTCCGGCATGCGTCGAAAGTGACTCCATACGTTTTCCGGAGGGATGATGTAGACTGTCCGGTCTTCGCGATATTCATAGCCAAGATTCCTTGCCTTCTCGCGTAGGTTGTCGTATCCAAGTCCTTGTAGAAAAGCCGTTGAAATATCCAGGCTCTCGGTGTCGACATCGCCATCATTCTCGTCGTTCACGTGTAAGATACCTTCACAACATCCCAAACTCAAAACCAAACGCTGAGATAATCTTGTCGCTGTCGAGCTGTGCTTTTCGATAAAATTCTTTTGTCGATCGAAGCAGCCGCGAGCGCATAGTCGTGATGTGACTTCGACGTGTTTGACTTTCCATTTCCTCACCCACGTGCAATCAACTATGTTCGCCTTATCGGGTAGGTGGTCTCGAAGTACAGGTTCGAAAATATCATGAGTAACAAAAGCCTTCAACTCCTTATGGTCACCTGCAATAACCAACTTCGCAAAGCGTCTCATCTCATCGTCTGTGAGGTTCGCCGTCGAATCATCAACTCGGAAAACCATTGACTCGCGCAAATCGTAATGGAAACATAAGTACCGGTCCGAGTCGGAATAAAGTGTCGGAGATACAAAATCGAAATCATCTGAGAGGTTGCTGATCATCTCGTCATAAATCTCTTCCATACTTTGCTTGTGAGTTCCATCGGGTAGCCGTTCGCATAGATTGACAATCTTGGGAATGTCAAGGTGGTCAATCATCTCCTGGTATAAGACTCTGGGGTCTCCATCTGGATCGTCGCTGTATTCCAGAGTTCTGTCAGTAGAAGTCGAGGGTTGCTCTCCTGCTGGTGCTTCATCTTTACGAATGGGAAGTATCGGTGGTTCCGTCGAATCCGCCGGCGCTGGTTGTGTCGAAGACGTACCCGGTGTAGCCGCTGGTAAATCCGTTGACGATGATGAAGCTCCTGGCTGATATCTCCCTGTAGAAGCCGTCGGTGGTCGTGGTGGTGACTCAGGCTGCCAAGGAGAGGGCCATGGATATGGCGACGATGATCTTCCTCGCTTCTGAGGTGGTGACTGTGACGCGTCTGGAGGATCAACTGCTTTCTGCTTCTCCGCTGTGCTGGTCTTGGGCTTGTCCAAGTCGAGAGGGACATAAGGTAGCTTGTCAGGAGTAGCTGGAGTCTGCAGTGAGTCCTCTGATCCTTGTGTGTCTCGGTGCTGTGGCTGCAGCGAAGGCGGACCCATAGGTGCATCTCGAAGAATGCGTCGAGGTGCTGGTCCAGGTGCCGGAGGTAGGTCGTGATCATGTCCATGAGCTGGTATCTCTTCCATATCGTCGTCGCTGTCGACAATCTGGTCGCCTGGGACGTTGAGCTGCGGCGTGCCTGCCGTAGCTGGTGCCGTCGAGGGCTGACCATGAGATGGCTGATCTGGTGGCTGTCCAGGCTCTTGTGGAGGTATAGCATTCGTCCGAAAAGGTGGAAATGGTGGTGCCCGAGCTGGCGGTGCTGGCGGATCGCGCGGTGGCTGCTGATCCGGAATAACAATGTCAGAGAGGTCGTCAGGCCAGTCGATCATGCTGATATCACTCCAGTCCAGCTCTGGTGGATCGAAATGCTTGTCCAGATCTTCGCAATGGTCATAGCTGTAGAGCATAACTGTGCTGTAGTTGGTAGACTGCTCGGCTGTATAGCGAAGAGCTAGATCTGGACGTCGTACACGAATACTGTAGTCAGCTCGATCCTCTCGTCGCCAGCGTAGCAGTAGAGCCCACTGTGCATATTCAATCTGAGGAAGTCGACGTACTTGTGAGCCGTAAAGGATACCATGCACAGGCTTAAACGCATCGTTGCATATCTTGATGCCCAAGGCCAAAGGCTTGCATGAATCACACGCTTCTTCACTGGGAACATATCGATACTGCTCTTGCTGCCACACCAGGCCGAACCAATATAGCTTAGTGGGGTGTAGCTCCATCAACTAAATCCATCAGGTCGTACAACGTTTCCGAGGGAACCAAAACTCCATCGGCATATATCTGATATGGTGCCAGAAAGGTAGCCGCTGCCTTGACCATCGTAGGGTTGACCAGGTCGTAGTGCATGTAGAAGCTGCTCGTGTCGTTTTTCTTGCTGAGCTCCGTGATGTAGTGTTCGGTGAGAACATGTCGCCGAAGGTGTCGTAGAGGAATGATAAGCGGCTGGCTTTGATGCTTGACTATTGCCGATCCTGCGCGTCGCTCCAGACTGATAACTTCCGCTGGGCCTCGCCATCCGCATTCGTCCTTCCGTGCTGGTTCTCGCCAAATGTCGCATATCGTTCCGGGAACGAGTAGCTCTGGCTCGTGCTGGTGCTGAGTTATCTTGGATGCTTGAGCTAATCGATCTTGGATAACTGACTGTACAATAGCCTGTCGAGCCAATAGTCTTGCTCGTGCCATGGACTCCATGTAGTCAGGGCGCTTCTCGAGGGCGCCTGTCATGGACGTGATGGTCTCGCTGTCGATCGCAATCGTCCTCGGTAGTTGTCCAGTCAAGGCCAATTGTGGAGTACTGCCGCCATAGTTGAGAGTACAATTGTGGCCAGCGCAACACTCGTAGCAGATGTCGGAGTAACTGAGATCCAGTCCTTCTGCTTGACTTGACTGCTTGAGCTTAAGCATAGAAAGCTTGAGAAGAGCTAGATGCCTTTCGACGAGTCCCTTGGTGGTAGTGCCTCCTTTACCGATGGCCAATCTGTTGATCTCGTGCCGATCGCATAGCTTGGTGGCTTCGTGTCCCATGAGACCTCCTTCCTGATCAGTGAGAAGGTTCTGCATCGCGCCCCAAATGCGTATCCAAAGATAGTTAAGCGCTTCCACCAAGACTGGGCCTGTCTTGTTGATGAGGTGGTCGCCAGTCTTCCACTTAGTAGCTTCATCAATAAGAATCATGAACGTTTCGTCCCAGAGGAAGAACAAATCGTGCTGTACCATCTCGTTGAACACTGTAGCCAGAAACGATTTGATCTGAGGTCGTAGGTGACGTTTGGCCCACTGCTGACAGACTTCACAAGCCTTGCAAATCTCCATGCCTTGTAAGACGATAGCATGCGGTAAAAGCATGGCCTGCAACAACTTCATCATGTCCAGCGGAGAATTATGCCAAAAACTTTCATGAAGTAGGCGTAATAGTCCGGCACGATCCTTCTCGTTGGCATGAGTCAACTTCTTGGGTAGCTCCCGAAGTTCCATGTTAGGCTTCGTCCGTGATAAGACACGACCGTTGATCTCGATCTTCTCGATGGCATCTTCAGTAGAAGCTTCAAGTGGTCCAGGCTTCTCTGGTGGAGTAGCATATGGCCCTTGTGTCGGTCGCGGTTGCTTTCCTTTAAGTCGTCGAGCTTGATCTCGTCGGCCGGGAGGACCGTCGAGTATAATATCTGAAAGGAGAACGCCGAAGAGAGTGATGATGTAGATCGCCGTGGTGATTGCATCGTCTTCCGGCGCGCTTCTCCAATCCTTGACGACGCTCATGTGGTAGTGGCCGTCCTTGTTGCCAAGAAATCTGACGCGCTCTTTGTAGTCATCAGGATTGCTGAGCTCGGTCTCGTCAAACTTGTGAGCTTCCGACATGTGGCATTGAGATGTCACCGTCCTGGTCGTGTAAACTTGATCGAGAACATGACATAAAACTCGCGCGCCTTCTTGTCATGGCCTACCAGTACCAGGCAGCATCAAAATCCGCCCGGTAGGTGTTCCAGGAACGCCGAAACTCATCGTGTAATCGATGATGGAGAGAATCGCTGCCTTGATCCACTGCTCTTCCGTGGGCTTGAAAGTGTCGAGCGTGATCTTGATGCTCTTAGTGTCGATGTTCTTGAACTCTTCCATGAGGTCGTCTATGGACTTAGGTCCTGCTGGTAACTTAGCTAGTGGTGCTTCATCTTCTGCCTCGTCATCTGCTGCTGCCGGGAAAGCTCTAGAAAACTTGTTGATGGAGACTCCGGGTTCTTTGGGCTCCAGGGCCAAGATGTCCTTACAGAGTGCCGCGCAGAACTTCTTTGAGAACATTGCTGCTGCTGCTGTCCGCTTGCGATGAGTCTCCTTATCATAGCCTTGAAGATGTATGTGCTCCTTCTTGCAGCTGCAACGCTTCACAGAATGACTGAGACAGAAAGTCCAAATCAACGTGGTGTCCTTCTTGTTCCTTCTGCCGTCCTTTTCACTGGAGAAAGCACACATACAAGTATTGTAACGTTGATCCGAATAAGCTGGATGATCAAGGAGAGCTGCCAAGGGAGACTTCGTCCAGATACTGGAAGATCTTGGATTCTCCACGAGATTGTCTCGGAAGTCCTGCTTGATCTTGACAGCGTGCGAGGTCATGAACTTCAGCATGGGCATTTCTGACTCTCGTAGCTCTATGGTGTCCTTGATGTCTCGCCCAATGCCCATGTGACTCCAATATTTGCATCTTGGCTCCATTGTCGTAACTCTCGGCTTGAAGGTTTTATCTGCTCTCTGTAACTTGAGTTGATGAGGTCGATGTTTGAGGTCCCATCCGTAGCGTAGGTCAATTGGAAAGAGTACTGCACACAAGAAAGGTAGTGATGCCATACAGAGAGTTAGATGGGATGAACCTGAACACCAACTCCATAGAATCGGATATCCGCAATAAGGTCCTTTGGCCATTGCTGCCTCGAAAGCGTCGTAGTTCTCGGGCGTGATGACCGGTAGCCAGGTGTAGGTCGTGTAGAACATCTCTGGAATCGAATTGAATTCGGTCCTCGCAACTGCCAACTCCTCTGGAAGTAGGTGTGAAGGAAAGAGTGGTTCGCCATTCCACAGTGAGAAAGATCCCTTTGAAGAAAGAGCTTGCCAATCTCGATAGTATTTCCGCGTTGTAGATGAGAATGAGGTAAGAGTATCTGGAGTGAACAGTTTAGCGTCGTGCTCAGGACTCAGTGAAAATGAGTCCCGTGATCCTCATGTGGTGCTCGATCGTCGCCGTCGATCATGGATATGAGGGTGACGCCGTGATGATGCTGTCCTTGCTGATGTGCTCCGTCGTCCACTTCCTGCTGATGCTGAAGCACCGTCTTGTTCCACACGTCGTTCTTTTCTTTGTCGAAGTTGTCGATCGGAAGTAGGTAGTGCGATGAGTCTGTCAAGAGAATCCTCTGTGAGCACATCTCGCCATTGCCGAGTCTCAGTCCCAGAAGTCCATCTTGATTCTGAAAGTGTCCGCACGATATGATACTGCCGAGTCGAAGCAGAGTCTGTAGTGGAATGAGTCCAGGGCAGTTCGCTGACTGACCTGTGATGACATCGCAAGAGAAGTAAGCATGCTTCATTCCAACCAGGCCAATCGGAAATACACATATACCGATGCTGTGCTGGGGCTGAGATGAGATGCCAGTGAACTTGTTCTTTGAACGATACCACATCACGTGCTTCATCAGGCCGCGAGGTCGCAGTAGCTTGTCGAAGATCTCTCGAAGGGTAGCACTTCCGATAAGACCTCGAGCCGCTCCAGGGTCCACAATGAGGCCGATGACGCTGACTCCGCTGATGACCGCCAAGTTCTTGAACGGGTTGCCCGAAGCTGGTAATGCTGCAAACTCCTCCGGCTCGTCCTGAATCTGCAATTCGTCCGGTCGCGGTATCAACATCCAACTTGCTGCCGTGTCATCAGAGCTCGGTGTGGTCTGCTGCTGAGAAGCGGTCGAGGGTGACTGCGCGTCTTGCTGTGATTGATGCCGTTGTTGCTGCCGGGCTGCTGAAACATCCAAACAAGAAGAGCACATCACCATCAAGTGTCCTTTGAATCCGTGACATATGCAAAACGAACGGGAACACGTACCGCACTTCGCAATCGCCGCTGAGAAACACCTGTAGCAGGTATGAGTAGACGCAGAAACTGAAACTGAGCTTGATGATGCCGAAAAGCTTGAGCTCGCCGCTCCAGTTGCCGTAGCTGTAGGGCCTAACCCAGGTGGATGCCGTGGTTGTCCCTGTCCAACTGTGGCTCTCTCTCCGGTGCCGAATATGTCGTCGTATGCTGATCCTTTCCGTGTCGGTGTCTTCTCTGCCGCCGTCGAGGTAGGTACGAACTGGCACGCTCCTGCAGATAAAGGGGTCCGTGTCATGATGCTCCTGTCCTGCTCATACGTGGATACATCATCTGCTGCTGCTGCCTGTTCGTCTGGTTCTTCATGTTCATGAATGGCCGGCAAGGTCGCGTAGCTTCCGTATGCCTCATCTCCGCGATCAGTGTCTTGATAGAACTGGCGTCGTTGGTCGTAGCCTTTTCCTTTCGATCTATAACCTTTCTTGCCACGTCCTTTGCCTTTTTGCTGTCGCTGCTGAAAGTCGCTTCTGCCGAAACGTGGAACGTCGCGTCGCTGCTGGTCGTGAGATCCTCGATTGTCTTGATAACCTCGGTGCCGATCTCGATCATATCCTTTGCCGTTGCCACGCCTTTTGCCCTTGCGATTTCCTTTGCGATAGCCGCGTCCTTGTCCGTAATACTCCTCATCGTACTGCTCGTCGGTCTGATGCGCGTTGTCCTCTTTCTGACCATCCTTGAGAGGGCAGGTGTCCGAATTGTGCCATCGTGAGCCACATAGGGTACACTGATCTCCTTGTCGTTTCTTGCCTCCTTTCTTGCCGTTCTTGCCGCCGCCGGTTTTGTCGTCCTTGCCCTTACCTTTGCCGTGAGATCCTTTTCCGCGTGCGTTCTGCCAGTAGTCCTCGTCCGGTGACGATGTGGTTGGAAGAGGTGATGATGACGTGCCGCCTGCTGCTGCTGCGCCTCCGTATCCGTCTTGATCTCCATTGTCGTCATACCAGTCATCATCATCATCGTACTCC